>JAQGBT010002433.1:0-24149 GCA_034698585.1 Disparrhopalites patrizii | reverse complement strand
ATAATTTTGTGTATTGATTTTGAGTTTCTTTTTGGCTACAAATGATGCCAGATTGCACTACAAATAAATGTTTAAAGATATTCGAAAAGTATTTGAATACGTATTCATATAACTGAGTATTTGAATGAAATTGCATTGGAATTAAAAATATTTTAGATATCCGAAATTTAAATTCGTATTCATAAGAAGAAAAAACGCGTATTTTAATTCGAATTTTAATCCATATTTTTTCGGATGTCATTCTGATTATAAACTTGTTTAACCTATTTGAGTAAAACACAAACTTCAAAAAACTTGACGAAATCAATAATGTGATACAAATTGGCTGAAAGATTCCGAGAGAGATGTTATTTAGCTGGAGAATTGCAAACCTTTTTTTTTTTACTCATTGAGTCTTTGAATACAGAACTGATAGAAACGCCTCCAAGCCAGGCATTGGCTCCTGCGAGCCCGCGTCTGGACTCTCATCCAATGACAAGGCGTTGGTTGACGGTTGAGGGATTTGAAAATTTCACACACACACACGGCTTTTTCATTTTGACTTTGACTTTGACACAATCTAATTTCTTCACGGAATTCCTCTGCCACAGCCCGAGAGCCGCCGTCCAATTCTTAGCACGTGGGAAAATCTGTCCTCCCCGAAATTGCGACTTTCCTCAAAAAACGTGTCTGTCTCGGATTTTTGTCTTCCATTTGTCCCTGTCCTTTTTTGTCTTCCAATTTTTTCTTGTCTATTCCATTTATTATCGTGATTTTTCCCTTCAATCTCAGCTCCCGGCTCAATTATCTTTCTCAGGGATATTTGTTAAAAAGTATATATAGATATAGGTAGTTCACATTTAAAAGTTTTCTAAACTACTAGTCAGAAATCACCTTTGGGTGGGACTTGAAAAAAGCTGATTGAATCAAGAGTTTTTTTTTATTCAAATAAAATACAGTATAGTCACTCCGTTATTGTGCTCAGTTTAGTATACAGTTAATCTTATTATAGTTAAGTTATTTTCAGTTCTGCATGGATTCTCTTACACGAGGGTGTAAATTGAAGTGAAATTATATTTATTCTGTGTGTTGACTTTGTGATAAACTATCCTATATACTATACGCTGTAAAATATTATAGAATTATAGATTGTAGAAAATCTAGTTTTGATTTGAAATTGAAAGTGTGTTGAAAGGCGTGTTCATACGGAAAATGGTAATCATGTGTATGTCAGATGTCACCCTTAATACTCAAAGTGCTCAGAGCCTGCAGGAACGGCAATTGGGTGAGGCTTTTTTACTTTTAACTTTCTTTCTCATATTGTTGGAATTCGGTATAAATATGCCTATTGATTAGTAAAGTGTACATTTTTCAGTATTTAGAGTGAGAAGGGGAATACGTTTGTGTAAACTGAGGTGTAAATGTTACTTTGAGGCTGAACTAGCGTTATCTGTAGTTTATGTGGTTAAAAAATAATTTCATCTTGATATGAACCTTCCAGGCACTCCAATCAAACGGCAAATGGTAGCTTTCCGACCTCAGCCAGTTGCACCGAAAAGACTTAAGGAGAGAAATGTGAGTGCTATTACTAGTAGTGGAAATGGGAAGAGAAGATCTTGGACGCCCTTGAATCCGAATTTACCTAGGGCTCTCAGATTTGAAGATCCCAGTGAATTTGGGTTTTCACCCCCTAACAAGGTCAGTCTTTTTCAATTTCAGTTTAAACAAGATGCTGAATTAAGTGTAAGTTTTTGCTCTATGTATTTTGTATTTATTTAATTTATTACCGACATTTTGTTGAAGTATGTTTATGCTGTTGTACGAGCTCCATGAGGTGACGCTCAAGTATTGTGTTTTAGTGCAAGCGTGATGTAATAACTAAATAGGAATAAGACATTCCCGCGAGTCTCAGGATGCCCCCTCATGTGTAAAGCAATGAAGAAGACGAAAAAGTGTTTGCATTTTCTGTAGAATATAAACTGGTTGTCCTTGAGGGACAGTAGCAGCAGAATGCAGTAGCAAACAAGGCATGATGTTCCATTCATTCCTATATGTGTATTACAGGTAACTAAATGTGAACGTGATTCTCAGGGTATTGAGGAACCGCCTGAAGATTTTGTGATGTTTCAACCTTCTAAAAATTCGAGTTTTGTAAGTTATTTTATTTACTTACGCGAATCATGCTTTTCCTCTAGCAATTCGGGTAATTGGATAGTATACCTATATGAACTTCATTTTGTCTCTGAACCGAAGTTTGTATTCATTTTATCCAGGTTTTGGATGAAGGTGCACATATACAACAAAATTCCCCGGTACATAGTCATTACACCGATCTTTCTACTCTACCGCTGGATACCTCCAATATAGAATCTTCGTGCCCTAGTTTAAATATCGTTATTCCTTCAACCTGCTCGGTTTGCTCCAACCCTTGTTTTTGTTCTTATAAACCTCTAAAATTTCCGGTTTCATGTTCACCAATTCCTGGAATAACTACCAGTAATCCGTATTACCATCAGTCAAAAAACTATCAACGTACTTCCTCTCCGCGTTCGAGTCCCTTGTATGGATGGGACGCAAATTCTGGTCCGTTTAATCACCGAACATATTGTTGCGGGCGAGGAAAGAAGGGTGAAGATGTACCCCTATCTGAAGCTAGCACGAATTTATTGTCAAATACTGGAGTAAACCTTGAACATGAATTTGAAACGAGGCCAACAACATTCCCTTCAATTCCCTCACAAATGCACCGTATGCATGCAAAAACAACGAAAGTTGTTCCAAAAACGTCCAGTGCTTTAACTGACACAGTGGAAAGATTTGACCTCGATGACTTAGTTACCAAGTATACTGCGAGATGCAAACCCATCTGGGATGGAGGACATCTCCTCACAAAAAAGGACGCAGATGCTCAGAATTGCGGCCAGTCGTATAATAATCTGATACAAGGAGACGCAAACCCGGTAGGTCTTCAACTTATTTTAACTCTGCAAATATTTCCCATTGTAGGCAATTTAAGGCTAGAAACATCTCTTCAGTTTTACGTTAAACGTGCAATTATGTGACATTTAAATCTCAGTTGGTTACCTCAACAGAAATAAATAGGAATACTGTTGTACTCGTACTGAGGATTCTATAGTAAAAGTAGAGAGAAAGCATAAACGGTGGATAAAGTGAATACGTGGTCCAGAATCGTCTGCTGGAGAAGAATTGTGTATGCACAACCGCCTCAAGGCGCAAGTACTCGTTTCCAGTCGTGTTTTCCAGCTGTCTTGTGTTGCCTTTCTGCTAAGCAAGACAAGCAGCGTACATAACAGTACCGCCAAGCCTTAAAATGTGTACTGTGTAGGCAGTGGACATTCAGATTGTTGCTTAGTGTTGTAGCTGGGTAGAAACCACTGTGCAACATTGAGACATTGACATAAAGAATACGCTTTACGCGTGTTCAATTTAGTTAATAGGAAAAGACCTTGAAATCACTTTTATAGAGTTAGTTCAGATATAACAAAGGTTCACACAAGCTTTCAATTTCAGCACACGAATGGCTCGATAACAACGTTAATAGATGTGACCGTCTGTAATATTTAAAAAAAAATTGTTGCTGTGCTGGGCTGTTGACAACAGCAATTGACATTAATTGCGCGTTATCTGTCCCACAAAAAAGGCAGACTTTTCATACGCATTCCCTTGTATATTGATTACACCCTTATCTCATTCATACACACTCAACGCTGCAGCAGAATCTGTACCGAGAATTTTTATTTCATGACCATTCCCTGTGAAGAAAAAGAAATCGGATTCGCAGAAGTTGACTAGAGTTCCTGGAGCTGTCTCATTTCTGAAACCCGTTGACTCTTCTGACTCGTGTTCCTCCAGAATGGCTGGCCTTCTTAGTATCCCTCGGATTCTTAACCGAGGCTTGGTCTTTCAATGTGAGTGTAAAATAAGCATTTATGTTATGCTGTACATATATTTGTATATCACAGCTTAGATTTTGTATTTTTTTTAAATATTTAGGTACTCGCAGTGCTTCCAGTTTAGTCAGTGGCGAGCCGAACGGGCCTTCCTTGAAGACTCCGGTGCCAGGGCCTCGTTCTCAAGCCCTTTTTAAAGAACTGAACGAAATACAGGTTACCATTATGCCTTTTAAATGTCTGTTTTTTTTTTCAAATCTTGTGAGGACCAGGTTGCTAAATTCTGCAGCTATTGAAGGGAAGTATGCATGTATAATATAAACATAAACTAAATTTAAAATGTATTTTGTAGCAATCCGGGAGTGTGCAATTTTTTGTGGATTATGAGAAAAGTACGGGGAATTACATTGTTGACGTGGATGGAAATGTCATGTTAGATGCTTACACACAAATTTCTTCTATTCCATTGGGCTACAATCATCCTGATTTAATAGACCTGTTCAAGGATCCGTACTATGTTGTGAGTTAATTTTGAGCATGTATAGTTGTAACTTTGAATTATACTCGTACCTATATATTTCGAAAAAATGCAAATTTTTTTGTTGCTCTCAGAAAACGCTAATTAATCGACCAGCGCTGGGAGTCTATCCAAGCCAACACTGGGTTAATGAGCTCAAGGACTCGGTTTTGTCTGTATGTAATATATTGTATCGTATTTTTCAAATATAATATATGTTTGAGAATAAATTCACAATCACTGTTGTTTATTATGTATAGTTTGCTCCTAAAGGGTTGAAACACGTAATGACTATGGCTTGTGGCTCGTGCTCCAACGAGAATGCATTCAAAGCGATTTTCTTTCGCTATAGAAAGCGGGAAAGAGGAGGTGAAGGTTTTACTGGGTTGGATAATGAGACTTGTATGGTAAATCAGCCCCCAGGCTCCCCGGAACTATCTATTCTGTCCTTCCATGGTGAGCATGTGTTCTTATTTATATAAGATCAAATTCGATCCATAAAAAACGATACGTTACGTTATATTTAATTAACTAATGTAAATATAGGTGCTTTCCATGGGAGAACCTTGGGTGCGCTTTCATGCACACATTCCAAATCTATTCACAAGGTGGACGTGCCTGCTTTTGATTGGCCGGTCGGAAGATTTCCTATTTACAAGTATCCTTTGGAAGACAACGTGAAAGAGAACCAAGAAGAAGATAAACGATGCTTAGCTCAGGTTGAAGACCTTATAGAAAAATGGGGAAAGAAGGGAAAACCAGTAGCGGGAATCATCATAGAGCCTATACAAGCTGAAGGAGGAGATAATCATGCGTCTCCGGAATTCTTTCAGGCGCTGCAGAAAATATCTAAAGAGGTTTATTAATTCAGTGATTTCTGTTTTTTGTTTCACGATATAGTGATGCTTTCTTTCAATGTGTGAATGTGAATACACGTTTGGATTGGTATTTGAAGCCATCTTCTATCTGAATTTAGAGAGGAGTAGCGCTTCTCATTGATGAGGTACAAACTGGTGGAGGACCGTGTGGTAAATTGTGGTGCCATGAGCATTTTAATTTACCGTCACCTCCCGACATTGTCACTTTCAGCAAGAAAATGCTTACCGGAGGCTTTTACCACACACCTGAATTCAAGTAATTTCTATTTGATCGACGGTGAAAATAACACGTGTATGATAGTATGACGTGAGGATTATTTACTTTATTTGCCCAAATTGATTATTTCTCAAAAGGGTTGACCAGTCTTATCGTATTTTTAACACCTGGATGGGAGAACCCAGTAAAATTCAAGTTGTCAAAAAGGTTCTGGAGGTAATTCAGCGGGATAATATACTGCACAACGTTCAAGTAACAGGCGACATTTTGCTGAACGGTATCAAGGATTTCCAGGTATTTCGTATAACTTCTATAGTATCGTTGGAACCTCGTTATTTAACAAAATAAATATAACTTTAGCACTTTCAACTTCCAGAATCATTACCCAAACAAACTGAACTCTGTTCGTGGTCGTGGGACTTTCATTGCAGTTGATGCTGCAGATTCGGCTCTTCGGGATAAAATTATCACAAAGCTAAAAGAAAAAGGTAATAGAGGCTGTGGAAATCCACGGATGTTGTGCGAATGTACCTAAGCATCTGTACTTCTAAGTACTATGTATCTAAAAACTAATCAATATGGCATATGCATACAAATAGTTCGTCTTTACACAGTGTTTGTGTGTTTTTAGGTGTGAATACTGGTGGTTGCGGTGAAAGTGCAATTCGACTGCGCCCAAGCCTTGTGTTCGAACCGAAACACGCACAGATTTTTCTGGATAGCCTCGGTGCAGTATTGAAAGAGCTTTGAACTCTAGCAGTTGTATTATCAATTGTACATGAAACGAGGTTATGAAACGGCTTTCGGAGCATCTGAAATACCAAATGTCCATTGGCATATTCCGAGTATTTGTATAGAAATAGGAAAAATTCGTTGACGGTGTTACTGCAATCGATATTAATCAGGGAAAAGTGTCAAGCGTTTGCGTGTATACTTAGTTGACTGTCATTCCAATAACATTGCCAAAGTAGCTGGTAGATACTGAATTTGAAAGAATAATAAAATTATATTAGATTAATACAGTACCCGTTTAAAATTATGTATAAGAAAATAAGAACGAAAGTCTTCCGTTAAAAAGCTTTAATATCAAATAACCATACATACCTATATATTATCGTGATACCGGTGGCAATCAATTTAGTAATGTTACATTACGTTAATCCTTACTTTATGTTAAGCTAGCACACGTTAATTCTTTAAGTTTTGACCATGTATTATGCTTAAGCCTCATAAGCGCTTATTTATAAATAATAATTATGTAGGCGAGATATGATTGTATTTGGCGTCGCAATGTTATTTTTCGCGCATTTTTGCAAATGTAATAACAATTATTTTGCTAAATACACGTCACAAGCAGCAGACATTTGTTTCTGTAGCTAGTGAAGTATACTGCCGTAATATTAACTATTAATATGACTATGCGATAACATACCGTTATTAGTTACATATTCAGGTATTTTTTTTTGTAGGACTGCACTCATTTTCGGATCTATAATTTAGTTTTCTGTTACGTTTGGGTTCAAGCCTGTGCAACTGTGCATGTGTAACAGTTAACTCTTAACTCGAGTAGGGCGACGAAGAAATAACAATAATTGTGTCTTCCATTTTCCATATAGGTATGTGTATCACTTTGAGTACTAATAAGTGAATTATTTAGTATTTAGCAATATGGTGAAACTATAGCAAGCAACTATTGCGCACCGCGTAAGCTTTGTGGATCAATTGTAATTTTTCAAGTAACAACAGCATGTCTTCCATTGAATTAAGTACGGATATGATCATAGCATTTTCGGGCGGGGAAGTACAGTAGTAAGACCTGACACATCACCTCTATTACTGATTCAACTTGGTGCCATAATTAAGTGATAGACGTGTATTTTTTGTATAGGTATGATAAAAATGAATGTAATCCTCTTTAAGTAGCTATTTTCCAATCCTCCCGGCGTAAAACTCATGTCTGAATTTTTCGGTTAACCTCCATCAATCGATAGCCCCGTGCCACAGAACTTTTGGGATCTTTCGACGTCCTCCGACCGCCTCAAAGGATACCAGAGCGTTTCGCGGTTTTCACCGAGGCTATTATGTATAGCTTTTTATAAATTTCGGTCAGCCCATGTAAGCGAGAATTATCACGAACTTTTTTTTCAATTTTTGCCTCTGTTCGCCGGAAATAGACCAAAAAGCGGGTTTGTTCGTTCGGGAGGCTGGAACATTATAGCTACTTTTTACAGTTGAAACCAAACGCCTCGTAGACGTAGAAACTACAGAGCTCAACAAAAACCTCGTGTGAAAACCTTGTAATTGAATTTTCACATTTCGTTTACTAAGGTAAATTGTGCAGTTAATGTTTGTGATTGTTTTCTGCAGTT
This sequence comes from Disparrhopalites patrizii, assembly GCA_034698585.1. Classification (NCBI taxonomy): domain Eukaryota; kingdom Metazoa; phylum Arthropoda; class Collembola; order Symphypleona; family Sminthuridae; genus Disparrhopalites; species Disparrhopalites patrizii. Next base: position 16,278 of record JAQGBT010002433.1, on the reverse strand, counting down.
CCCCAAAGAACATGTACCTATGTGTCTGTGCAATAACGACTTGGCATTTGTAATGGAATAAATGTGTATAGTAATGTTCGTTTTACGTAATTGTAAATGTCTCGTAATCGTTGCATTGTAATTGCATATACTTAGTAAGATACACCATTAAATGTTGTTCACTTAATCTATTTGGTCACGCCTAATGTTTGACCACTGCCAGGTAACAGTTTGAAGGGGACGATGAAAATTTTCGGCATTTGAAATTCAATTGGACAAATAACTTCATCATGTTAACGTTTGAATGTAGACAAATTTTTCTTTCCCCTTACAATTTTTCTCACAAATCTATACGGAAACTTTATGTTTTCCAATTTCCCTGAAAATGTCTCTCCAAAATGTTAAAAATTTGTTTCTAGGTACTTTCTTGAAAATTTGCTTTCTGCAACGCAAGTTTTGAGCAATTTTCTTGAAAATTTGCATCACAAATCGGGAAAAAACAGTCACATGATGTAATAGAATCGAATAATTGACTTAATTAAATTATAGAATGCACGGAGATATATTGTCACACGGCGACCAAAAGCACATTTTAAGGACTCAAAAATTTAATGATGGTTCCGGTTTTGGCATTTAACTAAACCTATAGGCACAGATGGCCAAATTAAGTGGTAATTCAATTACATGTAATTGAATTACGTAATTGAATTACATTTTTGTAATTTGTAATTACAATTTGATGAATTTTTAAATGTAATTTGTAATTACAATTTGATGAATTTTTAAATGTAATTTGTAATTTCCAATGTGTTTATTTTTAGAAAGTAATTTGTATTTGCATTTAGAAGTAAATGTTTAAGTATTTTGTAATTGAATTACATTTACATTCCGGAAGGGAAAATCCCCAATGGAATAGCCTAGAAACAGGCGTAAACCTTTAACATTTATGCATGTTATTCTATTAACGATTCAATTTTGGTAATACTGTGTACTACTATCCGAGATAACTGAAAAACAGTAGTTACCATTTATAAAGCTCAAAATGCTAATGTAATTTGTATTCTTACTCTAGTTCAGTTACTGTAGTTCTTACTCAGTCAAAAAAAGATTTCAAAGGGAAAAATGCATATGCATTTTACCGATTTTTATCTCGAGTATCTCAGGGTAAACACGGATTTCACTTATCACCACCCACAAATCTTGTGTACTCAGCTACGGATTTTGTATGTTCAATTCAAATGATATTAAATATTTTTGAATCCCCGACTTCTTTGGCGACAATCGGGTAGAAAAGAGTTATTTAGGGAACTTGTTAAAGCTGGTCGTCACCCTACGGGTTCGTTCAACTAAATCTAACATTTCATTCGATAGTGTATTCTACAAGTTGCTGTGTAATTGAATTACATGTAATTTGTAATTTTGAATGTAATTCAATTACATGTAATTTGTAATTGGTAATTACTCCCTATATGCACACAACAAATGTAATTTGCCAGCTGTGTTAAGATAGGAAGCCTAATGTGTTTTGTATTTTGTTCCGTGAACGCTGAGATGTAATTTGTAATTGAGAATACGATCAATGTAATGTGGCCATCTCTGCCTATAGGTTTGTTTTTTTATGCTGGATTCTTTCATTTACCCATCATTTCCATGCGGGAGACCGTCGGTTTTATTTGAGGCAATGGTTTCTCCAACAATTCTCGAAATGTTCATCTGGACATAATTACGTAGTTTTATTAAATGTCTTTCTGTTGCAAGTAACTTCCGGTGTGTATTATAATTATAAGATGGACAATTTGGAAATAAACATAAATGTTTGCTGCCAAAAATATGTAAAAATACCGATTTGAAAAATTTCAGGATTATCTACAAATGAGCCAGAGCGGAGCTGCCTTTTTTTGTATGTTTTAAATGCTGCTTTTCGCTTCTCCCTCTCGCATTATTATCATTTGCATTTGCCCATTATAGCTTGTATCTATTATAATACATACCAATAATATCTGTCTAGTATGCTATATTCGTAGCTAAATCATGTCTATGGTGCAGCGGGAGAGTTTGAATTTACTTTTACTGACTTTTCGTTTTGTGTTTTGTTTTTAATATTTTAATAAATTATTAAATTATACATCAAATCAAAACAAGAAGCGCTATCGATTTCACTCAATTTTTGTTTTGATTCTACTGATTTTACACTTTGTATGTGCATTTATGTAAAATAAATACATAATTCTAGGTTAGAAGTTTAGAATTTTTGAAATTGCCCTTCATGTTGAATCCGCCTCCGCCTGCAACCTGGAATTAATTTGTGATTTACTCGTTTCCCATAATATTTTTGTGTGCGTCTGAACTGCTGTAGCTGAAGCGTTTGAAGCTTTGGGTGAACAATACCACGAGCAAATGCTTTGGAATATGTTTTTGTGAAACAAATCTATACAAATATAAATTTTTTTTTGATAACTATGTAGTTGTGGACAAGAGCTCATACGTTAGGTGTCGTGTGATATGAGTTGATTTTTAAAGATTTTAGCATTTTTTGAACTTGTAATTTGTTCCTGACGGCTTAGTTGTTTTCTTGTTCCTAGTCTGATACTGACTCGACGTCAGTTGTTTTATCATGGACAATATTTTACAGTCGTCACTTGATGATCACTTGAATGACTCGTTGGAATTGAAGGTTAGTTTTTATTGTAATTTGTTTTTTTTTGTGAATAAAATTGTATCATTTAGCATTTTAGTTGAGCACCTCTGAAGTACTTACTGCTAGTATGTTTGAAATGCATTTACAGAGGTTGTATATGGTTACAGTATGCACTAATATTTTGATTAGGCATACCGGGAAGGTTAATAAATGATTACTAATGTAATGTAAACATTGTTTTGATAAAAAAATTTGTTCTGATGGATTTCCAGTATGACAGTTGTTTTTACTGCTGCGGATTTTACGGCCCTTGTTTTGGGGAACCAGTTTGTGGAGTTTGCCATGATTTCATCTTTTTGGAAGACTTTGGCACGTGCCGGCAGATTTCAAGACCGGACTCTGATGTTGGAGTAATGTCTTTTACTAATGACGTGCCATTAAATTTTTTGATTTGGTATATTGTAGGCATTTTATTAATTTTTACTAATTTTTTAAACGTTTGGACAGAAGGATGACGGAGATTCTGGAAATGATGAACCTTCAGAAGATGCAGTTCCGTTACCAGTTTTCCCAGTTGACTTGCCTGTTGGACAAGGTCAAGATGATGGGTTGGCTGGCATGCCATGGATGCCAGCGTCATCCCAATCTGGTAACCAACCCTCTCCAGCAGATAGGTTAGCAAAGCGAGTGTCACAACTAACGACTCAATGGACTCCTCAGGAACAATCTTCAACCAAGGATAATTCACATCAAATTCCTCCTGAAAGTAAGTTTTGATCTGACTTCCAGAATGTAAAACATTGAAGTTCAAGTTGACGCCGTGATTTTTGACTTTCAGTTTGGGCAATCATTTTTCGAATGTTGGATGATATTTCACTGTTCATGGCATCAAAAGTCAGCCCCCGCTGGAAAACAATTATTACAGATCAGTACTCCAGTTCGAAATGGGAAGAATTCGTGAAGAAAAGGTGGCCTCTCTTCAACCCCATTTATACAGTTTATGATTGGTATACTGTTTATTCCGACTTGTAAGTTTTCATCTTCACACATTGCTTTTATGTTTGCATTACAGAAAACCGGTTTAATTTTTTGTTTTATTTTTGTGCAGTTTGGAAAGCGTTCCTTGCAAACTGTGCTTTATGGATCTGAATTCTGTATTACCGCTTCCTACTAATTCAAGGTCATTGCGTTCCGTGAGGCTGTATAAAGAAATTAAATGTGAGTGTATTTTCTATTATACTTATTTTGTTATTTTGTAGTGATTACAGTATCTGACCATAGGCTGTGTAAATATTTGTTGTGTAGTAATGCGAGTGGATCACCCAGAGGGAATTGAAGCAATCCCATTGGATAATTTAAATTACAACTGGCTGGCTCGTGTCAATGGCCCTCCACAAAGTCCTTATCAGGGTGGAGTATTTTACTTGAATCTAAAAATATCTCACGAGTGAGTCTTTATTCCCACAATAATACGATTCCCTTTTACATAAGCTACAATGTTTTTTTACATGATTAATGATTATGTATTTATTTGTGCAGTTACCCGCTAAAACCTCCGGGGGTGAGATTCCTTACGAAGATTTTTCATCCCAACATTTCACGCCATGGGGACATTGGCATTGACTGTATTCAGCATAACTGGACATTAGCCTTGACGATTCCGCAGATTCTCTTGAGTGTTCAGAGTCTTCTAACGGATCCCTTTTTGGAAATTAGCATGGAAAAGAATATTACTGAGCTTTACGAGAAAGATAAAAACACGTTTGACAAAATTGCTAGAATCTGGACTTGGAAATATGCGATGCATGATGTTCTTGTTCATTAGAGTGTTCGTTTTTACAGCGTTTATGTATATAATGTATTTTGCTCGTTAAGCCAATGAGGTTCATGTTGTATTATGGTTTAGATTATTTAAACTTTAAACCTTTTGTTAATTCGCTAACATGTACTTGGTTAAGCACATTTACATCGAAATATTCTGTAACGAGTAAGGAACCAGATTTTCAACCTACGTTAGTACTTAATGCACTAACTTCATTTTTTCTTACATTAGTGTAAAAAGTATAATACTAGTTGTCGCTGTCACGCTGCCTTATTTCTAGATCTATAGATCTTATATTCTAGGCGGGAGGTTGTTGTCACTCCTGGTCTTGATCTGTACTAAATTTCATTGACATTATTGTATTTGGGTAGCATTGGGTAATGAAATAACACTTCGAAAGTATAGTGTCGTAATAATTGTATGTGTATGGAATTGTGTATTCGATAATAATTGTTTTTATTCTAACGATTAAGAAGTGGCCCAAATAACAAGATTATTTTGGTTCTCAAATTACTTAAATATAACTATATAATGGTGAATATTTGTGGAAAAAATGAATTATGCGCACGTTCATGTAACGTATGTTAATGTCCAACATAAATTACTTAAATTTCGCCATGTTATTTTCGTAATATTAACGCAATAAATTGTTTCTACGTAAATAACATGTTTAGTTTCCGTCTATAAACGTTCCATTAAAATTACGTACATAACACGGTGACATTGACATCATTTAGGTAGGACGAACAGGCAAAATCCGCTTTTCCACAAATTTTCACCATTAAATTAGTTAATTTGTGGACCAAAAAAATCTTGCTACTTAGGGGAGTATTGCAAGGAAATGTATACGTATGTGTTTCGTCAAACCGCACATGTTTTTTTAAAGTATCAGCTCGCAAATTAAGTGAATGAGAACTGCAATACAATATTATACTTTGAACACAGAAATGTTTATTGAGTGTACAAGTTGTTATCTACAATAGAAAAATATAGAACTAATTTTCCCACTAATAATTGGTCAGTTACGCATGTATGTTCGAAGTTTTTACTTTTTAGGAGTTCACTGGACCTTCAGAAACAATAGAGTGGCCGTAAGCTGTCTAGATAGTTTTTCTCCAACATGGGTCTATGCTCACTTGGCTGTTTTAACTTTTAACACTTGAAAGTTGAAACCCTTGTAAGTGCCTACTTAGACCTCGGATTAAGAAAAATGTCCGCAGATAATACTGTAGCTGTTATTGTACGATTATGACTATAACGTTTCTCTCGTTACGGGTTTTTAGTACCCTGCGACAAGGTGTACACGGTGAACTTTGCAATAATTGTATACATACGAAATTGTGTTATTGGTATTGCTATTGAATCCTTTCGGGTAAGTAAGAAAATTGTCTTGCAGTAAAACTTTGTGCCTACTTGCGCTGTACGCTGTACAAGTTGTGAAATTCTTTCTCAAATCAATTCTTTCTTGACACGCATACTGGCATACTATTAATTTCATGTCACGTCAAATTAATAATGATAGTATAAATCCTAAAAACAGCTTTTTCCATTAGTATTAGTATAGACATGATTAGTATTAGTATAGACATGATTAGTATTAGTATAGACATAGTACATGCATTTATACATTTTACATTCAGTTTACGATATAAATATGCCTGAGTAATCAATGAAACGGTAATTACAACAGCAGTACCAGGATTTCAGGTTACAGATGTGAGTCAAATCAAGTTGATTTTGTTGACCTGAAATGCTAAAAAAATTTGTTCGGAAATCGGAATCGAAAATTAGCTATGCTGTATATAGCCTATGCAGCTATAGTATAGTTATAGTTCTTGCTTTTGGATTTTCAAAACGTTTCGGGGAGTATATGTCCATGTGGACCCGCGAAATTTAAACAGGCGGGGGGAAGCAGATGGAAAGGTAAAAAAAAGGCAAAGACAGTAAAAAAAAGGTAAAAAAAAATGAAAGGGCATGAAAAGCAAAAAGTATTTTTTAGTGAAGAAATCATATGCGGCGCAATAATAAGGGAAAACCAGTTTTTTTTCTTTCAATATTTTGCTTATATGCGAAATTAATTTTTACAAGCAGTATAACACAAAAACTCATTTATATATGAATTATACGACAGCAACAGTTCTGCAGTGTTTGTTGTATGTTGTAGGTTGTAGTTGTATCTGTAAAGTTTGCTGACAGTTAAATTATTAAGTGATGTTGCGGATTAAACATATTTAATTTAGTTGCAACGTCCAGTGTTTCGGTTTTTCAAAACAGCCAAAAACACCCATCGCTTGGACAGATTAAACCGGGTAACTTTTTTTTTAATTGCCCATCTAATTATTTGAATCCAAACATGCATTTCAGCAAAATAGCCAGTTCAATATTTTGTACATATTGGGAGGAAAATTTTGAATCAAGCTTCCCATTCGTTTGGTTTTGGTTACACAATGCTCTTTGGTATAGAGCGATTTCAAATTAAAAAAAAGGGACGAGATGCAGTCACGTTTAGGTCACAGGTCATGGGTGATTATTGTGGTTGAGATTTCCCCTTTATTTATGTGGCAATTTCAACCTGCTCGCTCACATAATGTAATATGTATATGTTATATAATTCAAACATTCAGGAGCATTTTTTGTATTCTTTAAATTACGTGCAACGAATGATGTTAATAGAGATATACTAGGTATATCTACAGATATGGTGTGATCCATGACGTAAAATAATAATTAATAATATTTCCATTGTAATGCCGTGATTATGAACTATAGCAACCTATAACAGAAAAAAGCGCTTTACACGTGAAAACAAATTTTGTATTCGTGAAAAGTGCTAGCAATTTTCTCAGCGGAGCGGCCGTTTTCCCAGAAAGCGTTTCACGTTTTTTGGAGAAATGTGAAGATTCCCATCAAAATAATGCTTAATTGCTCGGAACTATGTGGAAACACAGTTCCCAACAATACAACACAACAATATACATATGTTCAATATTTTCAATTTATATGTTATGTATTATAAATTATAATTATTATTTAATAGTGACTAGTGACATATTGAAAAAATCCAAGGGCATGTCGTTCAGAGGAAGTGTATTTTGAATTCGGATCATACGATCAAAAGATAAAATGGCCTTATTCCGATTTACACAGGAGTGCCCAGATTAGGCCCACCACACCATTTTATCACTGTTGTTGTGCTTAAAAGGTTGAATGATCTAGTGCATGTAGAAAGCAGTCAGTAATCATTTGTTATCATCATAACAGGATACAAAAATAAATATTCCCTCTTGTCACTATATATTAGGGCACTTGAATTGATTGTTTTGAGTTTCAGGTGAGCAAAACTGGGAGTTGTCAGCTAAAAGTTATCATTCAAAACATAGTTAAGCGTTGTCCGTCGGACCTAATCTGTCAGAAATATTTTTCTTGTCGGTGAAGCAGCAAAGGAGTGATTTCATTAACGGAGAATAATTTTTGTGTATTTTTTATATAATTTGACGGAAATTTGGTGGTTTCACTTTTGCAGAAGATTCTCGGAATAATGTCTGCTTTGGAAAGGCTCCGAGTCTTGAAGAACCAGCTGGGCAACGGGACTAATGGACAGAGCAATGCGACATCAACACAGGTTAGTAAATTTGTAGTAACGTATACGTTAATTTGTTTAAAAAACCTTTAAATTTTAATTAAAGAGAAAGCCACATTTTGTATTTATGTGTTTTTATTTCAATTTCAGTTCCGCTTTACACTGGACAACCCACTACTCACACAAGAGCAAAGGGAATTTTACGAAAAGAATGGGTTTCTTGTGGTCAAAAATTTAGTTCCCCATGATGGTCTGGACAAATATACGTAAGTGTGATTTTATTTATAGTATTGTAATGTAATATTATTGTTTACGACATTATTACGAGTCATATATTGTGGTTGTGGCTTATGAAGGAAGGCTTGTGTGGTGCTACTTACAACTACTGAATTTCATGTTGTGTCACGTTAATTTAAAATAAAGTATATATTATTATTATGTAATGTGTTATTATTTATTATTACCGTAGACCTATTGTTGTGTTTTTAAGAGATCATACTCTTGAATCTGCCTTTTTTTACTTGAAATAATAAAACAGACAAAGATTTCGGGACTTATGTGACGGCAAGGTGGATCCGGGTAGGATCACCATGATGAAAGACATCTCTTTGGTGAAGTTGGGCTACACAGGTGAAAGGCTGTACAACAAGATTCAAGATTTTATGTGGGACGAAATTTTGTTTGAATACTGCTCTACGCCTGAGGTAATAATGCGACTTTTTAGTAAAACTCTGATTTGTGTTCAGGTTCACATTATTTCCGTGGGTTTGGAATCGATCGTTAGGATGGATAATAGGATAAATAGTAATTAAAAATTTGTTGGAATAGATATTGGACTACGTCAGGTGTTTCACAGGAGACAATATTACGGCCATCCATACTATGCTTATTAATAAACCTCCAGATTCAGGTGCCGAAACTAGTCGCCATCCATTGCATCAAGTAAGATTGCTTTTAATATATGTATACGTAGATACTTACTATACGTATGTATATTATTTTATTATTTATAGTGTAAAATTTGTAGACTAAAGTTTATAGAATAAAGAAGTATAAAATTTATGTATACTGTACTAATTTTGCCAACATTGCCAACTTAATTTCCAATATTTGGTGTCAAAGGATTTACATTACTTCCCTTTCCGTCCCGCTGACCGAATCGTTTGCTCTTGGACTGCAATGGAGAAAGTCACAAAAGAAAATGGATGCTTGGTGGTATTGCCCGGGACGCACTTGGGAACACTTTTGCCACATGAATACCCGGAATGGGAGGTATGAATTTTATTTATTTTTAATTGCATAGTATTCCATGATTGGTGCTAAGTTTTTCATTTCAACACGTAAGGTTGAGACCAAATTGATGTTTATGATCTATTAGCAATTTTGTAAACCCATCTTGGTACTTATTCCTTTTGTATTAGGGTGGAGTTAACAAGGCTTACCACGGAGTACGGGGAGTGGATGGGCATGATAGATTCCACGTTTTAATGGAAAAAGGGGATACCGTATTTTTTCATCCTGTTCTTATTCATGGTTCAGGAGCGAATAGGACCAAGGTAGGTTATCTGTGATGCAGAATTACGTATACACATTATTTTAATATTGCACACACCATAATTTCTCTGCCCTTCAGAATTGATGGTTATATCGTAAACGTATGACACTGAATTGTCGATTGTATTAATTCAATATGAATATATTTTCTGACAATTTTTTTTAGGGTTTCAGAAAAGCTATTTCCTGCCATTACGCCGCTAGTGAATGCCAGTACATTGACGTAAAGGGAACAACTCAGGAAAGTATTGCCAAAGAAATTGAAGAGATTGCGAAAAAGAAAGGAATTCCTTTGGACTACGTGGTACGTTTTAAAAAATCATTCATAATATGTATACTCTGGATCCAATACACCACAAGAATATTCGGATTATACTAATTACAAACAAAACCATAATAATAACAATTACCGAATATTTAAATATTTAAGAAGGAATCGTCCAAATTATTTTTAAAGTTACAATGACAATGTATAATTTTTATTTTGTAGGATGTCTGGAGGTACCGTAATCGCCTAGTAGCTGGAAAATCTGTCACCTTGTAAATCGCAGCTATATATATAGAAATGAAGTAATTTGTCGATTTTTTCGCGGATTTGATTTGGAATAGGCATTTTAGATGTAGATGTTAGTATCCAAAACTATGCTCTTTTTTCAAACCATGACTGTATGTACATTTATAGTATATGCTTTATCTGTGAAACCTAGTTTGTGATTTTCTGTTTTAATTGCGTATTCAGACGTTTGCTATATACATAATATTCACATGTATATATACAATATTTACTTAATAATAATCTTAAAATGCCAAAGTGCCCGAGCAATAAAACAATTCTGGTCAGTTATTCATGTTACAAACTGTTGCAGAAAAGTCAAAAGCCTGCGGAGAAGTTGTTTCTGCGTGCGGATTTGTAATGATGATACGGTTTATGTATAGTTAAGTATAGTATAGTTATATAATTTTGTGTATGCCAATAACCGAATTGCAAATGTTTTGTCAGAAAGTTTTGGCTCCGGATTTTCAGTAGCTATTACCGAAAGCGAAACACGTCTCCTAATGGTGTATTGTGACTTGTGAGTATTTCAATACATAAGGTAATAGGTACACACAAAGGTAGTTTGATCGTCTGGGCTGGTAGGAGGGACATGGTAGAAATGTTTGCATACGAATACATAGATAAGCAAAAAAATTGATAAGGCCTGTGAGTCATAATTTTTTGCAGCAACCAGCAACACGCCACCCAATACCCAGAGTTAACAGTCGTATTTAGTGTTTGTATACAAAATTGTATACAAACACAAATATGCAGTACTTAATCTGGAGTAATAAAAGCCGTATCAGGGTACAAATATTTAGGATGGATACATGTGCTTCCTGGTAGTTTCAAATGTCCAGAACTCATTCGTATAAATCGCAGTTTCATCCCCGCAACACCATAAGCACATTGACGTCCCCTAAAAGCAATGATCATTTTCAGGGGAGTCCCTCTATTATAACCCTTGTGTTTGTACAGTTGTACATATGTACGCAGTATACTTGTACAATTGTACATTCTTGATAAATGGGCTTTTGTATGCACAGGAAAAGCCGTTATTAATGCACCTTCCATATTTATTTACATTTTCACAGACTGTACCACTTTATCCGATTGTACTGAACATCACTATTTTTTATGCATTCATAAACACAATATACAAAATCCAAACGGCTTCTGCTGTGTATGCAAATAAGGAGACGCCAGAAAACAAGGAGCTTGATCCCTTTTAAGCCATAATTACATGCCAGTTTCAGATTTCATAAAAAAAGGAAGCACGGCAGTTGAGTCGATGAATCGGAACAAACGAATATATTTGATCATGTTTTTCCTGCATCTTAAATGGATTTTGATAAAAAAATATATTCCCAGGCTCTTCCGTTTTCATCTTTGTCCACGCCAGTACGATTCAGCGCAGTTATAACAGTATTTTCCAGGGTGTAGTAAATACAAAAATAATTCTGTGCCCCGTCATTTTTACCCCACGTTGTATAATTTCTATTGAAATACGCCTATAGGCGTATAAATTATTTATAAATGTGACCGCTAAAGCCATATCTCACAAACCCCATTTATAAATTTTTTAAACCATTTTTGACAGCAGTATTTTCCACATCTTTAAAAAAAAATTGTTTGTGCTAACTATAGTTGTAGTATGCATTACCATGCGGAAATGCATGGATGATGCATGGACGCTATTTAGGACATAATTCAAGGTAAGAAAACAAAAAGTATAAAATTTTGAGAATTAAATGTTGCATTGTGATCAACGTTCATGAATATTCGAATTGTTTATTGTTTCCCTTATAATTGTCCGTGTGAAGCAATTATGCAGCGAGGGAATATTCTAGTGCTACTTTGTATATGTACACATATATGTATATGTACAAATGTACATTATACAAAATGTGTGTGCGTAAATAGGTCCATGCCCGTACATGTAGATAACGCTTTCCTACAAGCCATTCTTATCACCAATGTTTGAGATAAATAAGATGGAGATAAAGGCAAAAAAAAGTCTTTTGTGGCTCCTTAGGTCAACAACAGGTCTTTCCCCAATGTGTTTTCAGTTACAAAGTATATCCCATGAATCACTGGCTAGCCCATATGTACGACCATATGATTCAGATGGAAAGGGACAATCTCGGTCTTGTGACAAGGCAGTTGCGGTTATTGTGGCTATATTTACTATTTTTTATTATGGATACGTAAGCCCCTTTGAGTGCGCCTAAAAGACAAGCGTCTTGGCTGAGAGCGAGAAAATATTTTTTTTTGTTACTTAAATAATCTTTAAACATGCTTTGTAGGCCGGGACAAAATTAACAGGAGTGAATATTCCACCATCAAAATTATTTTCCGTGTAGGACGGTGTGGGCTTCTCTGCAATAATTTGTCGGGGAGAAAATTTTGGTTATATAGCTGAATTTGTTAAATTTGTCAATTTATATATTTTTGTTTTAATTGGAATTCTTAAAGGCGTATTCAGATTTATTGGGAATTGGAACAATATAATAGCAAATAGCAATAATGAGTGCCAAAACCACCTCCAGAAATACTCCTCCCGTCACTTCTTCCCGGAACTTTAGCTACAAGATTCAAAAGAAACTCCTGGGCCAATTTTGCACAAGGAGGACCGTCAAAGTGTTTTTGAGTGTCAGTTTGTCCACAATGTTGGATCTGCTCTTTGAACTTATTGAGACATTCGTAAGATTTTTTTTTTCTATCACAAAAAGTACCAAATTGTTCTGTGTAAATACAAACCCTTTTAGAATGATACAAGTAATAATAAGTATTACTTTGAAATTGGAATGTGACCATCGTTAGCCTGTTATTGATAATTGATAATTATTTCTTTATACGCAATGATAATTATTATGATAATTATTTCATTACGCATTACGCAGGCTTGATTGTTTCTTCTGTCCTAATGACATGACAGTACTTATCCAGCTTTGTGTGATAACTTACATGTATGTATACTTGTATACATATGTAAACATATGATTGGGTACAAAGTGGAATAAGCCGGAGTATTTCAAAATGGCCGGAAGAAATTCATAAAATCTAATCAAATTCAAACTTTTTTTGGGGATAAAATAAAAATATGTGAGCGCTTTAGAGATAAAATGAATAAATACGATTTTGTTGGGATATACCAGAATTTTGAGCGGTAAAATATATGCAGAAATTTAGAGGTAAGTCAAACGTCTGACAAATAAAATAGATATGAAATTTGTAAAACGTAAAACAAACATAGGATGATAGGATTATGAGAGATAAAAAAAAAGTAAAAAATCTAGTAATAAAATATAATTATGTATAGTATAAACAAAATAAGATTTGTGGAAGTAAAAAAAAAATTAGTAGAAATAAAATATGAAATAAATTTAAAAGTTTGTAGGGGATAAAATGCTAAATCCTAAGCCAGCTCTTTAGCAAAAATAATTTGTTGGTTCAAAATTTTTACATGTTTGGACTAAACCCTATTTGTGTCTGTAGCGATAATATTAGTATGTATATAGGTATGTATATATGTACATATAATATATCGAATATATGTATTCAGTTCAGATACGATTTTGCTAAAGATATCACTTTTTACCATCATTTATGTAAAATGGGACAGCCTAAGAAAAATTTTTAGGTATGCCATTATAACTCCGTAATTCTTCGACAATCCGATACGATTACGATACATTTTGTGTCCTTAATTGTGGTCGTAATTTTGGTATTAAAAAAATTGTCCCTGGAGCTAATGAGTGGGTTACACTACACGTCAATGTCAAATGTCATAGCAAGGTGGAATAATTGTGTCTTTGTGTCTCCAATATTATGTATACATATATTATCCTCATGATAGACGGGGGAGAAGAAAGAAGCAGAGGACGTCATCAATGGCGTCATTCAAATCTCCGTGAGGATTGCGTTACTCTTTCACAATGACCTCTTCAGCCCCGAGGAGATCCTGGTGGCTCATAAGATGGAGGACAAGACTCAAACTATTTTGATCAAGATCATGAATTTTATTGAGGTATATACATACATATTATATGTACATACATCGACATTTTTTCTTTTATATAGCTAATTAAAAGTCACCCGTTAATGTCAGGGGTATAGTTAAATTCTAATGGTAAATTGTACCTTTGTACGTCCAGGCTGATTGCCCCTATGACAGGAATTTCCTCATGAGTTCCTTCCAGCAGTACCACCTGTTGCTCCTGGGCCTGGTAAAAAGTCATTTATCCGAGAGCTCCATGAAACGGATTCAGCGGATCCAGACGTTGGCCCTCAGTCCAGATTTCCTGGACACAACCTTCCGACGCGGGACTCCGGAGAATGACATCCTCATCAAAATCATGGAGACCTTGAGGAGGGCCATAGACAAGGGGGAAATCACACTCCAATAGTTCGTCCATCTAATGTACATGTAACTACACTAGCCCTTCGACTCTCTTTATAACGGTCCACTACAAATTTGCAATTAATCACCTTAATGTCAAGCCGTTTATTTGGAGAAGGGAAATTCTATGTGCTAGTAATTGGAGATGGACGAGCATTTTCTATGGTGAAACGGCCGTTATAAAGAGGATTGCCATGCCAAGAGTCGACTGTTAAGTGGTGTGTTTTTGATTCATTTCAAATTTGACACACCGAAATTTTAACATGCTCCCTCCTTTATGCATTAATTCAAATCCTACATATATTTATGTACAAATAATCAACAGTACAATCAGTTATTCCAAATTACCTTTATCAACGTTGAAATACCTGTATGAACAATGGTGTACTAACAGTCTTTGTTAATTAACGTAGTGTTGCCCTGTTAACTTATTATTTTATTTGTATCTGTGTAGTTACTTTTGGTGTTATTATTGTTATGTAATTATGTAAAAATGAAAATTGTCAAGTATTATTTATATGCCTCGTGCAATGTACAATATATTTACATATACAGGGTGTGCCCTTCGTGTGATACACCAGTTTATTTTGGTGAAGGGACGCCGGAGTTGTATGTATGTTTGGACCGTCCATCCTAAGCTTGTATATATGTATTATACGGATATATGTTATGGTGATATTAAAGCCTATGAAAACTCAAACAAATGTGTTAAGTTAATCCTGTTCGTGAGAAAGGAATTAGCTGACGGCTGGAGAATCAAACGAAGAGAAGGGACATCAAATCTGTAAGCCTACCAAAACCCATGCACATTTGCTTATTTGTTTCTGTTTGTCCAAATCAAACAACTATTGGAACCAAATTGGATAGTTAATTTTCAATAATTTTTAAGGAATGTGGGAAAAGGAATCATAATCCAAAAGCTTTCATATTAACATGATTACAATATGAATTCCTCCACTACTTTTGATTTAAAAAAAATTTGTAATTGTGTCAATAATGAGAAGCGTGAATGACAAACACTTGATGGACAGGCGAAAAGCGTCACAAGGATTTTATACTTAAGGAAGATGTACACCAAATCAGCTTGAATTTTAATAAGAAGTATGTACCAATTCAGCTTATTACTGATGAATATCACTGATGAAGTTCGGAGTCCGCAGGCATAAATAAAGTCGAGCATCCTTCAAAATAATTGCATATACTGCGCATCAAAATATTGGTAAAATAAAAACAATTCGTCACACAAAGTTGTACATACGTACGTATGGACGTGTTCAGAGCATATACATACGTGCAATAGACATACAAATTAACAAATACATTTCAAGCCTATGTTGAATAGGAATTTTTGAAACGAAAGGTGAGTGCGAGGCAGACCTGTACATAGATTTAAATAAAACATGTAAACACCATGAATGATAAATGCACACTTGCCATCGAGCAAAATGTTTTCCCTGGCAAGGCATTTGCTCATTTTTGTAAGCATAGCCGAACCAGTGCCTTTGCGAATGTTACCTTATATGAAAAACATTTTTCAAAAATCCAAACGAGAATACCTTAACTACTACCTACCGTTGTTGAAATTTTTCAAAAAATGAGTTTCTTAAGACAATGTTCCATCTGTGCCGTGGCGGCATTGTTGCTACTACGAAAGACTAAAAGACTTCTACTTCGTCAGAAAGAAATATAAATTCTAAAACTAAGACTAAAATAATTTTCCGAAATTTTCAACGAAATGGGAATTTGAGAATTCTTAGAATGAAAAATA
>JAQGBT010002432.1:0-24150 GCA_034698585.1 Disparrhopalites patrizii | reverse complement strand
ACCCGAATGAGGAGGAGAGAATCCTCCAAGTCCGAGCTAGCTCGGCTCACAATCATTGAACAATGGCCCAATAGATTTTTAATAATAATAACCATGATGCCATAGTGACGAATGCAAATGAGACATTTGCTTACAGTATGTACAAGCCCGTTCAAGAGTTTTAGTATGCCCGAGCGATCTTATGCTTAAAAGCGAATCCTAATAAAAATACTAGCTCAAGCCTAAGAAAGACATCGTAACTTCGTAACACGGGTGTTATTCTTCATGTTTAGAAACTTTTTCCAGGCCGTAGGCGGCCAGAACATACTAGTTTGTCAATATTTCCAGATTGCAGATGCAGAAAATGTCTCACTGTAGCTTTGAATTTGAATCCTGCATCCGGATCGTTATTACTCATCCTCGCCCGTAAGAAAAGAAGGAGCATTTATGATTTGCATTCTGGCAAAATGCATTTATTGCATTGCTAGAGGTAAGAAAAGTATTCCTTGGTATTTGGTACCTATAACTAAATTAATTATTAAACATTCTAGGGAAAGCAATCCAGTATCCCAGGAATTCTATTGGAAATATGAATGACAATGAAATTATCCATATACAACAATAATATTTATTACGTCTAAGCCAAAAATTTCAAAGAAGGTAACATGCAAAGTTGTCATTCATGCAGAGACTTGGCTAACAGCCAGTCATGTGTTCTGGTGGGATCCGATGGATGCCCTGGAGGCTCAATGTCGGGAGGCCTGCGGAGAGCCAGTCCTGATAGATCCAAACCTCGTGGGACTTCCGCCCAACGCCGATTGGTGTTGTTCTCCTTGCTCGGGGAATTCCAGGACATCCCAGGAAGTTCATTCTCCAAAAGATTCACCAAAAACTCCGGACCATAATTTAGCAGGAACAACATTAGTTCCAGGAGAGCACGCAACAGGCACTAGCGGAGAAGACGAAATGACCAATTCTTCGGACACAATTAAAAAGTTGTTGGCAGAAAATCTATCACAAACTGGCACTCCGAAATCTGACCAAGGATCGCAGTCCACCATATCCACCCACACGAAAAATGTCAATACAAAGCCGACGGACCTACAAAGTGTCGGGAGTAGCGCGAAGCATAGCATGGAAGATAAAGAAACGTTCATAACAGTTCCCTCGACCATCACTGGTTCCGTGGGGATTCAATCCGATGTGCCCAAAACTATCCACACAATGCAGCAGACACCCGGAGATATTTTCTCGGAGATGTCTCCTCTAAAATCGGACCTCAGCGTTCAAACAATGGAAGAGACTGTAACTCACACGGGCGAAGAACCCGCCTTTCCCATCATTTCATCCCCGCTGGATAATGAGCAGTCAAATAATTCTAAAGGACCTAAAACCAGATTTCTCGGGGAGTCAGAGTTCCTCCAATCGGTTGCTCAAGAACTGAGTCGAACGCCATCTCGAGCGGATACAAAGACAACCTATGTCACGGCCGCTTCTACACCTGCTCCAAAAGTCCCGGACAAGGCTGATAACGCAGAGGAAACAGTGGAAGATGATCTTGTCCAGAAAACAATTCCTCCAACACCAAATCAGGTTCAAGGATTGCCATCTTTCCAGGTTTCCCAAGCCAACGTAACCTCACCTGATGATCTCCTCTCCTGGAATTGTGGGTTAAACTTAACGGAGAAGAATCAATACCAACTCTGGACGGGGTTTTACATACTTCTCTTTGGGTTTCTGGTCCTTCATCTTGTTTTTATTGGCTATCATCATTACACCCTCCGATGTATCAGAGAATCCTTTAATAACAATTCGGCTGGGCCCAATAACGGAACGGTTTTGGCCGGTGCGTCACTGTCCAAGGGGAGAACGAGCAAAGCATCGCTCTCGCATCGATGTGAAGCCCGAAAAAGCTGTTCTCGCCGCCCTCCCACAATTTGTGGCACCCGTTATTATTTGATTGCTTGATTTAATACAGTTTTAATAGGCAGTACTTTATACATAGCAGAAAGAATATAACACCAATCAGCAAGAATCATGCAAATGAAAATACAAACAAACGATGTAACAGTTTTATTAAAAACAAGTCCCATTGACAGCTTCGTGTGGAAAAGCATCTTAATACTTATAAATATGGATTATGAAGTAGGCACATATGTGTGCACATGGAAGATAAAACTAATAACTAACATGCGGCCTTATTGCACAAAATAATCAAATCCGCACAATTAAGGAATTTACAAATTTTCGGTTTAACGCTTAGTGCAGACAGATTTTTTTTATACTACAAATGTGCGAGAGAAAATAATATTTTTTTTGCACTAATTTCAATACATAATAATTTCTGTGTTAAATAAAAGTTGGCCGAAGCCAATTGAATGGGCCATTCTCAGGTCCACAGTGCCCGTTAAGACTGGAGGAGTTGAAACTTGCGGGACGACGTCCAATCAGGTTTACCGTTTACCCGAACAATTTCGTGGGACATGGACTAGTGTCCGTCACGAAGCTGCTAAACTACGACGACTATGGCTCTTCGGCGGATAGTATCGCATTGTTTTCCAGGGACATAACTTTGGTGGCTTTTGTCACATGTTTCCTTTATACTTGTACTAATCTATACTAATTATTGTCTCTGAAAACGGGAGATTTAAATTACGGATTACATAATCCAAATTAAATCCCAGATTAATTTTTGCGACAAAGTAAATCCGTAATCCATAATCCAGTTAGAATTCTAGACGAGTAATCCCTAGCCGTGCAAAAGTTGGGATTACTGGAATAAACAAATTGTGAAAAAAGCAACTGTCTGACAAAAAATAATAATACTTTATTGGTAGTTACTACGACAGAAAGTTTAAGATTAGTCAAAAAGAAAACAATTTGCTTGTATATGTTAGTTGATGTCTGTATGTGAAAAACGAGAACTTTTAATTGAAACAGCCTTTCGTCTAACGTGTAAGCCTCAATCAATTTTCTGAAAAGGCTTTCTCGCTGTAATCCGTCATTCCGTAATCCCATAATCCGGGATTAGAATCTGGATTACTGGAATGCTCTTTGCTCAAGTATTGAGCGAAGAAAATCACTCAAATATTGTGAGATCATTTTGAAGAGGATTTTATGATAATCTCCGCGTGTGGAAGATATGAATGTGACAGAAATCTGGAGAAACTGAAAGTCGGACACAAGCAAGCCAATCAATAAATACCAATAAATACATAAACGTAAAACGGGCCATTTATAAATTTATAATAAGATAATATAATTATCTTCATATTATCTTATCTTATTATATTATCTTATTATCTTATTATATTATTAGCCGTTTATAATTAAGATATTTTGCATTCTGAAAACAATTATTGAAATTAGATTTAAAATACCTTCTATTTTCGGTCTTGGCGGAGAATGAATCCATTGACTACGGTGTCATTGCCCACCATGATGTGGGAAGTCTTTCGTAAGTCTTCTTTTAATTGCAACGTTTTAATTCATCTCTGAAACAGTTAGCCATAATTAATTGTGAAAATTTTTGAACCAATTATTATCGATGGTACATATTACCTATAATCGTAATCGCCGAATAGCAAGCTGGATACAAGGCACGTTGGAGCTAATAAATAATTACCCGAGATTGTGCATTTATTAAGGTATTTCCTCATTCCTTACATTTCCCATTGCAGAGCTCATGAAGATTTTCCCCTGATACAGCTCCATTGGATTTCTCTTTGTTTCATTAGCATCATGATTGTCTTTTAAAGAGCCGTAACATTTACTCGGAAGTAACTACTACCTTTTTAAACGATGGACTATCCATTTAGGATTTTTACTATTCGGGGGTAATCACTTTCATTTTATCCCTGTACTCTAAACAAGCAAAAATAATTAACCGATTATTCGTGACTAAAAGGAGTATTTTGCTCCTTCAATTTACTTGTTTTCTATTTTTTCAGCTCTTTCTAGTTACAACAGGCAGTAAAGAACTAAAATGCATACGAAATGAATTAATATGAACGGGAAAACATTACCTTCGTACAAAATGTGGGGAAAGGGAAAATTCGAAGCGATTAACGAAGCAACACAAACACGCATCCTGAATCTTTAAAAAAAATCTGCTTACATAGCCATTTATCATGTATAAAATAAGAGACCAAAAATGGGCTTCCTTGACACCTTTCACACGATTTTTCTCTTTCCTGTACTAAAACAAAAGTTTAATCGGGATTAACGTGGGTGATCAGCCACATTAAAAAATCTTCCTTTTTCTAAAAGCAAGATTCACTTTCATGGGACGATTACAGGATGAGATGAGACTCAGACAAATCTAACTGACTTTTTAGGGAAACGCATATCATGCCGATAAACATGTAGCATATAATACCGATAAATCCCGGTTGGATTATATCTCTTTCTTTTCGTAATTATCGGTCATCTATAGGATAACGTAGGGATGTAACGTACACAATAAGCCGTGTTTATGATTTAAATGAGCATTTTATGTATTTTAAATTTGTTTCCGTTTCTTGATGTCGATTACGCTTTCTCCGTTCTTGGCCCACATCCCCGCAAGATTTCGTTTTAAAATATTTTTGAACAAGATTATTTAAATTAGAGGTAGTTATTTTTAGCAAGGGGTTGTTTAGACCATAATTAATTAAGGAAATCATTCAAAATAAGTGAAGATTGATGAACGGGTGGTATTTAGTAGCAAGAATAAATGCATAAAATGGTTTCAATTTTCAATGATAATAACGATGATTAATGATGTACGTGTGTACAGGCAATAGCATGGGGAAATGGGAAAGAGGAGTTTCCCCAAAATGTTTGGTTACAAGAGAAACCGCAGTAGGGGATAATAATAGTCCTTTAATCATTCCAAAACCGTACTTAATTACTATTCTTTTCTCACTGACTAAACCGTATTTACACACGAGTGACATGATTACTTCAGCAAATATAAGCTCCACATTTATACCTGTATACTCTTACGTGCAAACTAAACCGCGGAATGCCCCATGGTAGAGTTCATAAAAAGTTGTCAAAACAATTTCTCTTTCACCATTTTGAAAACAGCTGGTTATAAATCCCTTTTCATCCTTCATTAAAGCTAAATTGTTTTCAAAACAAACACGCCTTTTCGTTTCTACTCCCGAGAAGACAGATGCTGAAATGTACTGAAATGGGATAAGTTGAATTTTTGGTGTGCTACAATTATGTATTAGTGAAGGCACAATAATGTAAGCCTTTTTTTTATTATTGCATTTTATCGCAGTGCTTTCCGTACGCTAACGAGGGTTGCTAAAAGGATTAAAATCACAGTGCAATGGAATGAGCAAGAAGAAAAACATTTTTATTGTAATTTAAAGCCTTAAGATGCTTTTAAACATAATATGTACACGGAGGTACAGACCATGTGGAAAAATAATGGATGGTTTGAAAATGCATTTATGAAGATGAGCTGTTCATGTTGTGAAATGTGTGACTTAATACGGAGAAGCCTTTTAATGTGGCTTCACAGTGGTCTTAATTGTAAATTATGAATTGCAATTCCTGAACATTTCCCTTTACAGTGTGAAACTTTCAATGTTTTTTTTTTCTTATGCGGCTAATTTCAGGTTACCAAACTCATCTTCTTCATGTGTGAAGTGTGAATATCCTGCTGAAGGCTTCTTGGTTCATGCATATATTTTTCATAAAATAGGAAGTCATTTCTGTATAGTAACTATTAACTCTTTCATTTTCATACAAATGGACTGTTGCATTTAAACTGATTGTTACCTCATCGATAAAAGTATGTAAGATGTAATTCTTCTGAATTCTCAGATTAAATGCTAAATATGGAAATAAAAAAAAGAAACCAAAGGATATTTATCTGGAGACATCATCGTTTTATTCTAATGTATAGCAAACAAAAAGATGTTTTTACACAATACAAAAATATATATTAGGATTTCTTTCTCTCTGCTGGCTCAAACATTTTTTTTGCGTCTTCACCAAATAAAAAGTAATAATTTAGAATTTTTCGTTAACATCCATCAAATATGAACAATATTAGTACGGTTCCGTTTTTTTAATACATGTTATATGGCTAGAATATCCCAAGAAGATAATACTTGATCAAACTCCGAAAATATCAAGGGTCCATTGGTATAATCCGCTGCATGATGTTCTGTTTGAAGGACAAACAAAAAAACACATCAATGCTTTTGTAGCACACAAGACTTTTTTCCTGCCGGGTCATGATTATGAGACTAAAAGAGAATTGTACGGGTATATAGTAGTGGTATTATAGTACCAAAATCAGGCGAAGGGATAACTTGATTATTTGCTGTATCCACCACGTCCACCTCCGCCGCCACCACCTCCGGAGGAAGCTTGTCCTTGTCCCTGAGTAACAAAGTTGGCTACAAGACGGGCAGGGCTAACATCTCCAAGAGTGATTTGGGAACCACCGCCACCACCGCCGCCGCCGCCACCACCACCGCCGCCGCCGCTGTATCCACCAGATGGTTGAGGAGCCGGGGCAGGTTGACTATAGGCTTGTTGAGGGGCGGGTTGGCTGTAACTTTGTTGAGGAGCTGGGGCAGAAGGAGCACCATATCCACCGGAGGATGGGGCTGGAGCTGGGGCACTGTAAGCTTGACGTCCAGGAACAGCTTGAATGGAGAAAGAAGATCCACCACCACCGCCGCCGCCACCGCTGCTGTATCCTCCAGAAGGTTGAGGAGCCGGAGCTGGAGCAGAGGGCTGTCCATATCCACTTTGTGGGGCAGGGGCGGGTTGACTATATTGGGGTTGAGGGGCTGGGGCTGGGGCAGAGGGAGCTCCATATCCATTTGAGGGCTGAGGAGCCGGTTGGTACTGTTGTTGAGGTGCTGGGGGTGGGGGAGCTCCATATCCGGAAGATCCACCTCCACCACCGCCACCACCACCGCCGGAAGAGAATCCAATTTGGCTATTTTGTTGAACAACTTGTTGACTCAAGATTTGAGTGATACGGGCCAACAAAGCTTGATCCACGATGGGACCTGGGGCTTGACCCTCAATTGGCCCATCTTGACTTAGATCGCCACTGCCGCTGCTGAAACCACCGCCGCTGCCGCCGCCGCCACCACCACCTCCACCACCGCCGCCGCCACCGGAGTAGCCTCCAGAAGGTCCGGATGACCCTCGGCTATATCCTCCTGAAGGTGGCTCAGCAACCACGACCGCACAGAGTGCGAACGCGAAGATCTGGAAATTCAAAGGAAACAATTGTTTTATTTTTAACTGGATTCATTCGTGAGCGCACAAGTATATTAGAAGGTATCATTGTAATTATTTATGAATCTATAGATAAATCCTTGTGTATATAGAAAACGAAAATCCTACAAGTGAATACAGATACTCAGTTATATTTGAGCAGAAGAAAAATTTTCTACCATAATATCCTAGTCGTAATGTGGTAATTACTCCATTATAAATTCATTTCACCCCAGTTAAAAGAACTCAATATAGGCTGTAACCTTTTTGCCTGTAAATGGTCAGATAATGTTGAAACTAAAAATTCTTGAAGTAATTTTGAAAAAAAAAAATTTTGAAAATCTCCTCTAACAAAGAATTTTCCAAAATCTTAATGTCAGCGTCTTCTATATGCAATGAATGCACTCGACACGAAAAACTGAAACACATGATTTCTTCTGCCGTCCCTTGCAGATACAGTAAAGCTCGGGTGAATTGGAAAAATTGTTAAAAAAAGGTACTTACAAACTTATTCATGATCCTCCAAAGTATTGAGACAGAAGAGAAGGTGGTGATGAAAGAGAAAACAAAAGGAAGAAAGGATGATGAACTTCTCAGATCTCTGAGACTGACTGACTTCAACCCAGCTACCGGAGCCCTTTTATACGAAACTTTTAGGGGGGAGAGTAAGCCCACAACATTAGATAATAACAATCATCACCATCATCATTAAAAACCCCACATGTACAAACTATTATTATGTAGAATACATTTATTATTTACTCACACATTTACTTTTGAACACGTGTGTACGTCATACCCCAAAGGAAAATATCACCCATGTGGATTATACCCTCCAACATAAGGGTCTCTGTTCATCCCAAGCAGGTATACGAACTCCCCCAACAACATCCTTGCTTTAAAAAAAAATAACTCTTCATGTTAATAGTGTTCTACAGTTCTACTATATATGTATGCCTATGCTTTTTTTCATTATTATGAGATTATTACAATGAGCCTTTTTTTTTCTGAAAGGCAAAACTCTTACAGAGTACCGCCTGTTAATTTCTTACATGAGGTACATCATTTACTATATGCACCTCCCTGGTAGAAAAGGCTCTTTTTCTCTCTTCAATGGACTTTCATGGAGATGAATCGTTTAAAATAAAATGAAAAAAAAAATTAATTTGAATTGGGACTTGCTTTAAAGTAGAGAGAAACCAATGGTCTTTTAGACCATGGTTCAGACAAGGAGTTAAATGATGGACTTTTCTTTGTTTAGTTCTATAAACGTGATAGAAGTGCAGGTGAGAGTTTTTTGGGGACACCAACGGTAGTTTTGAACGTGAGAGAGTGACAGAAAGGAAAATCATACAGAATTTGAAGGGAAATTATAGAACAGAGACGGGGATGACCACAGGACAAAGAGAGAGAAATAAAAGAAGCATAAAAAAAGGGATGAGAGACAAGAAGATGGTGAGAGAGTATAGAAATAATAAGGAATAAAAATAAAAGAGACAATTGAGGGACGAATGGATTGAAAGGAAGAGAGATTTTTTTAAGAGTTATCTTTTTACATGAAGTTATCTTTGATTTTATGAAGAAGGGTCTCGAACAAGAAAATAAAATGACATGAAGTACGATCATAATGTTCAGTTGGTACTTTAAACAAAATTCTCACCGTATGTATGACTTAATGATTTGAGCGTTCGGACGTAGAAATCGAAAGTAGAACTCCTCTTTAAAATCTTTTAGTCTTCCCTCAAGGAAAAACCTGAAAGAGCACAGATGCATGACTTTAAAAAAAAAAAAGAATAACAACATGAGTTTATTACCATCAAAATCTGTGTCCCGTTGTACAAAAAATGCATCTTTTTTTGTAGGCAACATTTTTACGGTGATACACCTTTTTTTAGTACATGTTTAAGATGTTCTGCTTCTTTTTTTGTCCTATACATGAACCCGTTTTTCGTGAATAACGATACACGACGAGTTACATAAGAATAAAAAGAGTCCATCCAACTCGGACACGCACGTGCTTTGTTGAGTGATTCCTCATTGTAAAAATAAAATCTACAAAATTGCATATTTACAAAAAAAAAAAATATCTGCAAGGTGTACCACATACCGTTTTCACTACATAGCTTATATGTGATTATGAGTGAAGTAACACAAGCTTTAATAATAATCTTTAAAAAAAAAGGATTTATATTTTATGGGATGTTCGGGATAAATAAAACACGTAAGTATGTACATATAAATCACGGACTTTACCATTGTAGAAACACGAGTAGCATCTTCCAAGTCAGTCAAATCCTATGACCATTAAATCCTTTTAATGGTCAAATCATCAATTTTTATACTGTCGGGATTATGGAACCACTGTCATCAACATCTTATCTTTTTTTTGTACTTTGGATGATGTTACAAACATTTTACGACGATCTGGTCTTCATTCTGACAGATGTGCGCGAACGTCCACGACAGACAATGTTGTAAGGATCGTTACTGAGATGTACTTTAAAGCTGTAATTTCGCGTCAAATGGACAAGGCTACACAACGCCGAGGGGATTACTACAAAAAAACGTAAAAAGCTCTTTAAATCAAATCATTAACATCAAAATTGTTACAAGATGGATAGAACTTGTTCACAGCTTTAGGTGACATCCATTTCATGGCGGAGAGAAGAGCAAGGAGACAAGGAGAATGCCACCTTAAACATATTCGTTATTATGATACGGATGAAAAACACAATTCACGGGTTTAGAGTTGATGATCATTACCGCAAATCTTATACATTAGATTGAAAAAAAAAACATCAGTGGCAAATTACTCATCCATTACGTTCGCTTAATACATATACGTATGGTTTTGCATTATGCATGTTTTTATGTAACATTAACACTCTTGCCTCAATACGAAAGTGAGATTGGAAAAAGCAAAAATTTGTAGTACATTATGTATTATCTTAATAACAACTTGAGACATGAGTTATATATAAAAGCATACGAAATAAATAAACTGCCGTACAGGTTGAGGATGTTTAACTGTTACGACGCTGCACTTTTCCCATTAAGTGACGAGAGAATCTGTTACTAAATAAATGCCAAATATATTTACATGCACCGATATATCTGTATTGAAAAATGACAACATTTACTCATACATCTATTTTGAATAACTATAGCCAGAATTAATTGAGAATTCAGAAGTGTCGTCCTCTCGTCACTGCAAAAATTAACATCATATAATGTATAAACAAAGGGATCACGTAACACTTATTACGAGCAGGTAGGTACATGCACATTGCACATACAACAACAGTTCACCGTAATGAAAATGCACAAGATATTATAATATGATTTTTTATCTATATTTAAATCAAAAGCATCTTACCTCGTCTTTATAGTCGACCAGACCAGATAAGATGATTGGAGACCCAGGAAAAAGTGTACGATATACTTCGCTGTACAAATAATGAAGGCGAAAGTGTATCTCCCCAGACATCTAATTATGGTAACTGTAGTCATCGAACCTTTCCTATCTGTATATCGTCTTTTCCTTTTTACGATTTCAGTCTGTTAACAACCGAGAACAAAGTCAACTAACAAACGGTATGGTAATTAAATGCGCCATTTATTACGGAAGAAAGATTTAACATTTTAGTGCATTACGTAATTAATACGCTGAATCCAGTTGTAATGAAGCTCCCAAGCAGAGAAAATGAGAAAAAAATTATTGCCAATTGCAATATCATTTCTTCTTGAGGAATTGGCCAGCCAATCTGACCAAAATGCCCGTCCCGTGGCTGATCTGGGAATAATCCAGACCACGGAGAGATCTAATTTTGATACTTCCAAGATTAACGGACGATTTTGGTAACCTTCAACAATCCCCAGTTGTGGGTCATTTTCTGAGGGGCTAAACAAATGATCGCAGTTATTTCACATTTGTTAAATTACTTACGGTTCAACAATACCATTCACAATTCTCTAACCAGTTAAAACAACGAGATGTTTCATTCATTGTATTGTTCCTAAATAAATCGCTATAATCACTGGAACACAGATCAAATCAAACTTAAATCCCATGAATCAGCCAAGAGAAAGAGCTCAAGACAAATTGTAAAATTATTTAATTTTTGTTGTATAAGTAATGTCGGTGTTGGATAATTAATATGACAAAGTCAATTTTACCTGTCAACGCCTCTGTTAATAATTTCCAAAGTATATGCCAAGTCATTCCGTGACCTTCTTGAGTGACACAAGGCCGATGCTTACACCAAAGGGGTCATTCAAGTGTTAAAAGCTCCTCTTATCCTCGCGCCAGTCCTAAAAATAAAATACTAAAAAATTTGCTTAAATTGAGCGTCTCCTTTTTTTCTACAACGTTTCTCAAAGCAAATCGTTGGTCCAAGCCTCGGCATCCTGTTTTTGGTCATCAGAAATGAAAAACTATAATTTGTTAATTATTTTTTAACCACCAGTTTTTGCTGAAAATGGTCAGTAAAACGACAGAATTGCTTTTCTATACATTCCAAGTCTATATTTAATCCATCATAGAAGGCCAGGTAAGCACTTCTTTTCTTAACTTTTGAGTTAAAAAAAACAGAAAATTTATTATTGAAGGTACTTACGTGGATGCTTGGCGTGCTTTTGAGTACGTAACTTCCGTATGTTTTTCGAATTGCAAAAGCAAAAATTTTAATACACAAAAATTTGAATATAACACATAAATAAACGTCATAAACACGTTTATTAAACGTTTTTATCAAAAACGCACTAAAACGCAGAGAAAACGGAAGACACCCAATTTTCTTTGAAGGATTGGGTGAAGTGCGACTTTTAAAAAAATTGCAAAATCGTGATAATTGTCTGATCCAGAGATTTCTGAGAATTTCCTTGTTTTTTAATGTTTGGTTAATCTATAAAACAGGCTCTAAATCTTTGAAGGATCTTCTGCCTTTATCATTTCCTGACTTTTTGTTTGTATTTATTTGTTTTGCTCTACTAAAAATGGAGATGGAGGACGAACCAATTAGTTTTACTATTTCCTTTGCAGATGAAATATTTTCCGAGAAGGTTCTTAATTGTTTTAATTGCAATTACATAATGTGAGTTGAGGAATCGAACGTTTTTTCTCATTGTCGGAGGTTACAGATAGAAGCAGGTAAACATTTTAGGTGGTCAAAAACAACGTTACGATCATGTTTTAACATTTGTTTGCATACAAAAACATTGTTTAGCACCAATTTGAAAAGTTGTATAGTGAAGATTGAAGATGTCCTAAAAAATTTAGTTCAAATTTTTTTCACCTTCTGATTTCTCCATGATCTTCCTGAACAGTTAACCAAAGTGTGTGAACAAATGTTTTGGTTATTGTTGTTGTTGACTATTTTTGAAGTGTTGAGAAAAAAATGGGCCCAAGAGGAAAAAGTGCGTGCAAGAAAGTACTTTTGAAAAGACTATAGTTGCATCATATTTGTTGAAAGGGAAAAAAGGTTCAATTAATCATGAAACTGTTGCTATTATTGTTATATGTAGCTACCATTAAAATAAAGTGAATCTTGTTTTGTATTTCAGGTATAAACTCATTTCCTTGCGGCAGAATCTGTTCAACAAAAATCTTTGGTGCTGATGTACTGTCAAGTTTAAAATAATTTACATCTCAAGACTAATTTGCTGGTCCTTACGCCTTGGTTAACGTAATATGGTAATACCGACGATTGTGATACCGTAAATGTATTGGTTACATAAAAAATACAGTCACATTTTAAGATTTTTACATTAAGCTATTGCGTCCTTTGGGGGAACGAACACTTTCAAGTGTTTCAAGTTGTCATGTTAAACAATTTTTTTTTCTTCCTTCTAATTTCCTAATCATAGTCTTCCTTCATGGCATACAAATAATGTCTTACGAAAAGTGAAATTTTAAATACCTTCGGTAAATTCATATTTTGTCCTTAGTCTTTAGTATGTTGTTCCAAAGACTAATATTTTTGTCCTTAAAAAGCTTGCGGTTATATGTATTACATGTATTAAGTAATTGTAATGACATTTAGTCTTCATTTAATAGGTATAGATTCCGGGCTTCAAGTCCCTCACAGGAAATGTTATTCGTAGAGGTAAGATAGTCAGTAGTCGCGTAAACTGTATTATGCAATCCAGTAATCCAGTATTTTGTGTTCAAGTATCTTCAACAATAATTGGGAAGAAGAACATGAAACACATGGAAAGAAGTTGCTGATAGTGGTTTGTGGTTTCTCTCAGTTAATTGTTACACATGTTCATTAACTTTCCTGTTTTTTTATACAAGTAAAATTATTATATTATTATGTATGCTGAAAACACTTGCAATTAAATGTGCATTTCATAATAAGCTTTTGCATATGTTTGTAAAGGATCTTTATATACCAAATGATTACAACTTTTGTGTGATTGTTAATTTGATAATATTATGACTTGTTACATGGTCTCCTAGTGATCAAGCTGGGATGGCCGATGCGGTTGCATTTAGTTGCATTATTGATTTTGATTGTTTATTCATCCTCCTTCATTTCCTTCCACTAAATATCTGTATTGCACCCGTGTAATTTTAATTATAATAATTTATGCACTATTAAGGGACGATGAGGGAGAAGCTTATTAAGAATTTCCGTTGGATAGATTCATTGAAAACGATTGGACTTGTTCTTGTTGGTGAATATTTTTAAAAAAATGTAGTTTTTCTCTTTATTTACCATTTTAACGTTGAAACTCTTTAATTAAACAGAAGTTGAAGGAATATTTACTCATGGAATGCCTTCATTTGCTGCATTATTATTAGTCCTCTTAAATATGTCATTGATGACACTAATAATCCTTATTACCAAAGTTTTTGAGTACACAGTTGAATTATTTAATCAAAAGCTCAGGCATTGAAAGAATTTTTTTTTTCGCACAAATTTTTAACCTGTTTTGTGTATGCTTCGTTTTCCGCTGAAACAACTTTATCGTGTGGTAATGTAATGAAATGAATATTTGTCAACAATTCATTCAGTTTCAAACAAGAAAAGATAGGGGTTGTTGTTATTTAAAATAATCAAGCTTTTCGGTTATTTCCCCTCCATTGAATTCACCAATCCCTGTAGGATGACGAAATTTTTCGATTCTTTGATTTTCTGCAATTGCTACTTGCTTTCATTTGGTTATAAGCTAAGTTTATTCATGAGGTGAAAATGAAATGCACAAAAAGGGCGTTTATTGTAGGCATACAAAAGTAATAGAAAATATTAAATTATTATTATTTTTTACCATTCTACCTAGTATAGAAAAGTCAAAGAAAATCTCTGTATGTGAACTAACAATCGTAATTATAATTTAGGTGCGTTACTATTTATTGTAAGCAAAAGAGTGCTTTTGTATGTGTAAGTAAAAAGGGGCAGCAAAAGAAAATAAGTTGAAAGAAAAATGAAGATAAAGACATCTTGCTGAGAACCCAAATCCTTATTTTTTTTCTTTATGTGGATCATTTGAAGTGTGAAAATCAACACGTTTTTTTCTTCACGTATCAAGATGGATATGAAAATGAATGATAAAAATTATTATGCAATGAATTATTTAAGTATTTACACGGGAGCTAACATCCTTTCATTTTCTTTGTTGTGACTCGAGTATTTACATAGTCATAATCATATATGCTTGTACTTCTTAAAACATGGACCCATATTGTTCATTTCCATGTTGTTTGGTCTTTGGTATGTGTACAAAAAAAAGTATTACCTCTATAAGAAAAATGGATGCATGTCCTACATTGACTGTTTTTATTGATATGAACCCAGATTTTTTATCTTTCGAATGCGCACATATGTATTATAATTTTTTAATAATTTAAATAATCTGTAAAAATATTCTTCTTTTTTCACACAGATTCGTAAACAGACCATAGCGGCAGAGAATTGCGTAATGCAGAGGACAACGTGCATCTTGGCTTTTTTTTTAAATTTTGATGCATTACGTGAATACAAATTTTTATTTTATTATTCTATCTCAGTACCTCACCTGCTCAAAACGAGTCTCAAACACAAAAGCAAACACAACATAGGGACTCACGCAGGAGAAAATCATGCTAATTGAAGGGGAGAAAGGAGAGAAATGGGAGGGCGAAGGAAGAAACTCAGCGAGAGGCAGAGACAGGGGAAAAGTGTAAATTTAAAATACAATTACAGGAAACAATTAGAATGGGATGAGCCAAAAAGGGAGAAAAAAGGCAATAATCTGAAAAAGGATACAAGATACAATAGACTGAACTAATAAAAAGAAACACAGAAGAAGTATGCATGAGTGGTGTATGTATGCCAAAATAGACAAAGAAACCACAGTGAGAAAGAAAAGAGATGGAGAAGGACGAAGAAATAAGAGTAATAATGCCGATTTGATGAAAATGAAAATGGAGAGAGAAACACAGGATAAAAAAAAGTAAAACAGGGGAAAGAAAGAGATACAGGATAAAAAAAAGTAAAACAGGCGAAAGAAAGAGATCCAGGATAAAAAAAAGTAAAATAGGGGGAAGAAGAAAACATTTGAAAGAAGGGAAAGCATGCGAGAGAGAGAGAGGAGAATATAAAGGAATATGGTAAAAAGACGATAATTAAATGCGTATGATAGATTTTCAGTAATATTCAAGGAAATTAAAATAATTAAGAATGTGTAGAAATAGAAATCAACAGAGTTATCTGGGCAAATTAAAGATTAGCAAATCAAACATTTTATTTTTAATGTCTCTGTTCTGTTGCATATTTTTTTGCCGATTGTTTGTTTTCTTGCCAAATTCGTTTATTCAATACCAAATGATTGTTGAATTATTTATTTTGTTTTACATCCGCACATTTTAAAGGGCTGAAAAAATCTTTCCGCATATTGTTTTCTATTACCGGTTTTCTCTTTTTTAACCCTTTTTTGTTCGTTCGTACAGCCGCGTGATTGTTTACTACCGGTAGCGGTTCGCAAGAAGACCAGAATTTCTTACCAGTGAGTTGGTTCGTGCCTTCTGGGATGGTTGTGATTTGTGATAGACCCATGTAATAGATGTGATGATGTAAATTTTTTATAATGCAGTTATACATTTATGTACCGGACAAAGAAAAACTTTCATGACAGACAAAAATTCTTAAGAAAAATTTAGCTGGTTTACAGGGTTTTTTCTTGATTATATAGTTTCCGACTTCATGTAAATAATACATAATTAAAATAGGAAGTGCTCTGTGGGACATAAACTCACAGTTGGGTCCCCGTATTTATACATTTAAATATATCGTGTACGACCATAAGCACCTGGGTTATACTGAAGTTTGAAGAACAAAATCAATACAATTTTTCTATATCCTTCAAGATTTCTCGGATTTTTCCAAGAATCCTTGGATTTTGTCTTGGACTGTGGCTTGAGAAGTATGGCTTTTAAGAGTATTATAGACACGAAAAAGTATTCAGAAATGGTTCAAATGTTCAATTAAACAAAATGAAATGTGGCTTTTTTTTATCACGTAAAAATCTTTGATAATTACACTTGTAAATCATACTTTCATTACATCTTGTAATTTTGCCAACCTTCTTCTTTCTCCAAAAAAAAAAACTGTATTTAATTACAAAAAAGCAAGATAAATAAAATTCCTTTAACAATAATATCATGGCAAGTACAATAATTACTCCTTCTTTTAACAGGTTTTCTTGGCGGTGTCAAGGCGCACGGGGGAATGTGCAACAAAGAAAAGATGCAAGGATTTAACAAGAATAAAAGCAGAATACGACTATATTATAAACACATATTACATACTTGGAAGATGATGATGAATGGTGAAAAAAGACGTCTCGCAGTTGAGAGGCGAGTTCAAAGAATAGCTGATGATGAGCATATTTCGTTAATAATAATTATAATTATTCTTTTTGTGTACATGTGATTTGTGTATGAGTGAAACATTTTAGGTTTGGAAGGTTCAACTCTCTCCCCATAACTATAACTATATACATGCGCATTTACAATAATTTATGTAAATGCTGATAAGCATGAAGTGCAAAAGGGTTTGAATTAAATCTTTACAAAATCTTGACCTAAATCTTACTGTGATTTTTTCTTCAGCAGCACCTGTGTCGAGCAAAAACAAATCTATGGACTCTCCATGGTACATATGTATGTATGTGCATGTACATAGTGAAGTTTAAAAAGAAAGAAAACAAAAGCCTTTCGACAACATCACTAATCGGACCGCCAGCTTAGAAAAATGAGGGAGCACACCTGTATGAAGAAATGAAAAGTAATAGCCAAATGTGCACAAAACGTGAGTTTATTATTACCTGATATTTTTTCCCTTTCCACCTGTACGTTTAGCGAGATTGGTGCTAGACAAAAAAAAAAAAACGTTGCTTCTCTTACACATATGATGAATATTTAGGGTATATATGAATAATTCCAAATAAACGAAGATACCTAATATAAGTAGATAGATGGAGATTAGTATCAGTGAAAAACTACAACTCTTCATCTTCTTGTCTCCGTCTGTGACTACCTTTTTATGGAAGGTATTTTTTCTATCATTTTAACAATAAGAGTTATTAAGTTATTAGCACCACTCATGTGTGTACCTCTCCCCAGGAGTATTACGCAATTTATGAGGGGTAAAGTATCTCGACACGATCTGTACATGGTGAATTTAATGGAGAACCAATATAGATGACAAATGTCTAAATTTTTTTTAAAGTTGCGTGAACATAATGCGTGCGGACATGATTATTATGAGACTTTTTTTTTTTAAAGATCATCATCTGTTGAGCTATGGAAAATGGAAGAAGAATAGAGGAACATAAATTGCGCAGGGGGTAATAGTAACTATAGTTATGCTAAAATAAATTTATTTAACGAAATTATAGGGTACTTACTTGTGCAAAATGTTATTTTGTGATGAATTATACGTATACATAGGCATCATGCATCAGCTATAGCTATACCTATATACAATATCATAATACTTATACTCTTAGAAATTGGATCCTGACATGGATCTTACGAGTCATGAATGAGTGCTGGATGATGGTTGAATCACTCAAATATTGACTTTGTACAAGGAGCTCCTCCAATGACACTTAAATGGTATTAAAAGTGTGAGCCAAGCATTGAGAAATCAAATTTTGGGTATTTATACATTTTTAGTTGTCAATCAACTGTCAGTTCCTTTACAATCACTATTAATGTGAAATGTGATATAATACATATACAGTATAACCATATTATTTTGTATACATAATACATACATGAACGTATTAGGTACATATATTGTAGATCCAAGATTCTACGTATGAATTGGTGATCAAGATCATTTGCTTCAGAACATCTGAATCTATTGCTTATTGCTTCCAAGAAATATTGAGAGACCAAGGATGATGCACATTTGCAATAAGTACTAGGATTAGGTTACAATTTACTGTATAATATTTGTTTGATGTATAATAGTATAGTAAATAGTAAATGTACCTCATCGCGTATATGCTCCACTATTTGTGTCCTACACCTGATAACCTGATGGTGTCTCATCTAATGGAAGAAAGCTCTTAACCCTCTACCGCGTCCTTCTCATTGTCTCAACCTGGGATGCTAATTTTTCCGCAATTTAATTCATGTTAAATAAGATCATTCTTTACTTATTTATCGTATTACCTCTTGAGCAAAGGTTGCTGAAAGAAATTGACACTTGCTAAGGTCGATTAATTGAAATGCACAAGGTGGAGTATATATTGTATTTTGAGCTTATGTACCCTTTTTTTTTGTTTACAGTTATTTAATTGCTCCAAAGGAGAATGTGCTGGAGGTTAACGGGAAGACGATGCAGTTGTGTTTATAAATACTAAATACATAATCACATTTACATATCGCAGGAAACTAAAGCAGTTATTCCTTATTGTCTTTTTATGGTGCAGTGAAAAAAGCTGAAGGCTGATTGCCTATGACGGTGAAAATTATTACTTTTTGGATGTAACTTTCAAGAAAATAACAATTATCACATAAGTGTAAAAAACGATGCTGCATTCAAATACCTACCTTATACTATATGTGCTACGGTACATTTTAATTTTATTGTTGAGCACGCGTAAAACAAAAAAAACATATTGATGAAATTCAAGAACACGCATTATCGCATTATTTTATGACACAAATATTGTTATTTATTGCAGAACATACATATGTTCTGGTTGTCTACACATTGAAGATGAACCAGTAGTACGTACATATTTTGAATGAGTGATTACTTTCTAATTAGATTAATTATTTAGCTGTAGTTTGATTACTAAAAGTGTTGTAGGTTCACTTTTTTTTGTGACCTTACAAAATCCTGTGTAATGTTTTTAGGAGCAATAATTGCATTTGAAACGGTACTTTCGGTTGAGGCTGACCAATTAGCAGAAAACAAACGTGGGGTCTTTTAGATTAAAAAATCAACAGCATACGAGTATTTTAATTTCTTATGGTTATAATCACTTTATGAGGCTCAGGAATTAAAACAGCTTTGAAAATTGGATCCAGTTTGTACGAGGGTGCTTCTTCTGGGAAGGTTACCCGAACATTTTGAGCAATATTTGTGAAAAAAAGAAAAAATTCGTCCTTCGCCAATGATTCCCCCAAGCAAGAGCGTCTTCCCGTCCCGAAGGGCATGTAAGCTTTGGGCCGGATGATCGTCTTCCTATTTTCCGAAAGAAATCGTTCTGGACGAAAATTGTGGGGATCTTCCCAGTATTTGGGTGAGAAATGTGCGGCATAGATGTTTGGAACAATGATTGTGTCTCTGGGAATCCGATAGCCCTTAAAGATCACGTCTTCGGTTGTGGAATGAAGCGTTCCAAGAGGTGCTAATGTGGATACTCGCATTATTTCCATAATGGTCGCTTCCGAGTAAGGTAAGCTATTTACGGAAAATATTTGATACATAGATAATTTTTTGACCTTTCCATTAAACATTGCTTTAATCTTAAAGTTAAAATTAAGTAGAAATTGGAATTATCCAAATTTCTTTACAAATGTTATGACAAGATGTCTAACTTTTGCTTATCTGCCAAAGAAACTTCTCGTGTTCCAACAACTTCGTGGATCTCTTGATGAACTTGATCTTGAATGTGGGGGTGGAGCGCAAAAAGGAAGAATGTCCAGATTAATGTCGTGCTTGTTGTTTCTGATCCAGCAATGAACAAATCCATGAGAGTTACGATGAGATTCATGTCTATGGAAGCAGGGGCATTTAAACTTTCTCGTGAGTATAGTTATTAATTATAGAGGACAAATATATTAAAAATACGACAAATAAAGAGTGGACTTTAAAATATTTTTTTTTTACCATCTTCGGTTCTATTGTCGCCCTTCGTTTCTGATTCTATTATGTAGGCATCAATAAAATCCCGGGGAGATTCTTGCTGGAGCGTAGCACGGTGCTCGCTGACGATTTTTCGGAAGAAGGTAAACATTTTCTCCCGCATATTCGTCGTGTGCTTTACAAGTAGACTTGGAAATCGATCTTTGACGTCCACCGCAAATGGGAATAGCACCATCAAAGCCCTTTTTAGTGAGAGGACCTCAGAGAAATACCTGGACATTGGTAAACATATAATACTTGAACATTCCAAAACTCAATGTCTTAATATATACATATGTATGTACACATGTGTAGAATGGTTACGCCAATATCATTTGCATGAGTTCCCTTGTCCGAGGATCATCATGAGGGTAGCGTTGTCCGGCAACAATGGTCCACAAAACGTTGAAAACCGCAGGATTAAATAACTCTTTGGTACAAATGGTTTGTCCTTCTAGTTTTTGTAGTCTCTGCAGTAACTCACGGAATTCCTCCATAATAATGGTTTCAGCGGATCTCTTACCAAATCCAAAATCTCGGAGTGTTCTCAAACTGAATCTCCTCCGATCGGACCATTGCTGACCGTAGGAGAAAATTAAACCTTCAAAAAGAAAGTTTTTTTTTATTTATTTTAAAAATATTGACGTACTGCTGATATTACTTCTCATTTCATGTATGTATATAGGTATTATAGGTATCATGTTTATGCTGTAAATACATACCGTAGTTCACGTCGCAGCAATTTTGATCTAGAAAGCTGTTAAACCCAGTCCTACCCATAAACTCCGGTCGGTTAAAAGCCTCCTTAACATCATCCACGTTATTCAAAAAAACTGCCCTAAACCACAAGGCACAAAGAGCAGCTTAATGTAACAGTGGAAGTGGAGATTTTAAATGTTATGTCAGGGTAAATTTTGTTTTTCCTTTGCTTTTGACACGATAAGACAGGCAAAAGAATAGAATAGTTTCCTGAATTACCAGTAAGATCCAACTCGAAACCCAATGATATCTCCGTATTGACGCTGAAAATACATGGCAGCCTTGAAGCTGTATTTACCGAGTTGAAATGCATTTCCGAAAATTGGCACCCCATTCGGTCCTTTTAAATTCAAAAATTATAGTCACATGAAATAAAATAACACATGTAATTAGTTGAACTCAGGTTATGTAAGCTTTTGTGTATACCGAACTATACTGGATCTTTATTCCTTTGTGGAATGTTCACAGAAAAACACTGTTGCAATGCTTTGAGCACATACTAATTTGTATTACCTGGAGGAAAGCCTTCGGGTCGTTTTTTAGACACTCGCCACCACCATATCAAGAAGCCAAGGAGAAAACTCAATATCCACCACATTCTGAAAACCTCGGATGCAATCTGCCTCGATCCGTAACCTTCCACAATTTCTGCCCATGGAATGAGCTTCTACCAATGTTTACATTTAAATGCAAACGCATAATACGATCGATGTAGACCAAGGTTAGTACCTTATTTTCGGCTACTATTATCTTTCAGTGGCGGTGAAGCATCAGAAGCATAGGTTTTCCCTTTGTATTCCACAAAAAGTGTGCATATATGTATGAAATGTCTGTAATCCGCATTCATGACATGTCCTTGTACTGTACAAGATACAATGTGTTCAAATTGAATATTACATACATATGTATTGCATATGAACCCGACTTTCCACCTCGTTACTAGGCTTTTGTTTGGAAATGTCTCCGTTTTATTAAATATTCTGAATACTGCGTCTTCTATGTCCACAGTCTAATCTTTTTATCGGTTTAAATTGTAACAATGTAAGCATACAACCACCGTTGTAGTGTAGAGACTCTACGTCCTATATGTTGAAAATGTTATTTATAATTTTAAATAACCCTGAAGACACTGGTCTTTTTAACAGTTCAAATGATAAAATAGAGCAACCAATGGACGATCGTATGTATGTACACATACCTATACATATTTTAGTATGCTTTATTATTCAGTTAAGGAGTAGATTATGAAACCAAAAAGTATGCAGATATTTGTGTAGGCTTTCAACGCCTATGTGAAGTGAATGAAAAAACTACTTGTTACTTGTTCTACGTTGACTTATTTTATAATAGTTTCTAACAGAAGCTATTTTGGTAATAGTTATAGCTGATTTGATATTTACAGACGTGAATGAGTCAGTCGGAGCAGATACGATGATATGTACAAATATGTATGCTTTCAAATGCTGGTATGGGATCATGTGTATTGCGCCTATAGTAAGTAGGTACTTCCGTTTTGTACTTCGTATAGTTACAGTTACACAATCATCTTTGTTACAAACGTTTTCTGGAAAGTTTCGAAAGTATTTCAATCATTCTCGTCCATGACCGATGCACGTACTGTCGTCTCTGACGTGAATGAGCAGGAGAATTAATAATTGCTTTTGTCAGAAAATTTGTTAGGTTTCACTATAGCCCATAGGTGCAGGGAATGGTTTTGTTTTGTTGTAGCCGTTGCCTTTATGCAATCAGTAATTAAGTAGGCTGTAGATTGCGTTTGTAAAAATTGTGTCCGACGATCTCTAGTTGGTGAAGAGCTTGTAAAGATGGTAATGGAATTGTGTGAGAGGAGATTGCAGATGAAGAAATTTCTTCCGGTGGAAGCACATATCGACACATAATTGATGAAAATAAGATCTGTATTCATTTCATGTGTTAGTATACACACAACATGGTGTAAATAAACCCATTTAATAATAATAAACCCATTTAATAATAATAAACCCATTTATTTGGTAGCACAACCACCACCAGCAACACTCAGATACATTATGGCATTTTGAGGTTTTTGTCATGTATATATTACACATACATACGTACAAAAGCAGGATATAATTTTACTTTCTGTCTACCTTCAGGGATGGAGATCCAAAAAATAATACGGATTCGGATGTCGATTCAGATTCCAAATTTTTCTCTTGAATTCTGATTCTGATTTGGATTGATTTTTATTTTTTATACGGATTGAATTCTAATCTGTCCATAATTTTTCGGATCTTTCGGATTTCGATTCCGATTCGGATCTTTAGCAACATACGGAATAAGCACTAGTGTCGTTAAATATTATTGTTTAGTAACAAACACGTTATTCTCAAAAATCACGGAACAGTTCATAGTGCATTTAACACGGTTTCTACTCTTTTAACACAGCTATTTTTGATCCTAAAAATTACCGAAAATTATTAAAACTATTAGTCGAACCTATCAATTTTTGACTGTAACATTCAAGCAGATTGAACACCCCATAAAGTTTTTCGTTAAATGCATGGAAGTTTAAATATCTAAACTTAACTTGTACTACATTCATACACTGTATGTACGTAGTACATGCTACAATGGTACTACAACTATAGAATGTAGTATGTACAATATGTACATAATCATTGTATGTTTATGTATATACATAACATCACGGAAACTGTCTATCATTAATAAAACTGAGATAGTTACAAGAGTGCCAAGTTACAATTAGTTCATAAAAGCACAATATGAATATGTAAATTCTGCCGATATTCCTATATTTAAACACAGATTATGCAAAATAGTC
>JAQGBT010002431.1:0-24153 GCA_034698585.1 Disparrhopalites patrizii | reverse complement strand
TCATTCTCTCTATCTTTCTCTCTCGTCTTCTCTCTCATTCTCTCTTTCTTTCTCTCTCTTATCTCTGTTTCTCTATACTATTTTTCTCTTTCGCCCCATCCTCTCCGGATCTCTTTCATTGTCATACTTTCTGTCTCTTTCATTATTTTTTCCAATTTCTGTCTCCTCCCATTCTCTTCCCTCGCGTTCTCTCTCTTTTTCTCACTCATTCTCGGTCTCATTCTCTCACACTGTCTCTCATTTTCTCTCTCCCTCCCTCTCGTTTCCTCTTTGTTTCTAACCTCTTTCTCTCTCTCTCTTTCTCTCTCTTTCTATCCCTGCCTTGTTCTCTCCCTTTCTCTCTTTTTCTCTCCCTTCCTCTCCCTTTCACGCTTTTCCTCTTTCTCTTGTCCTCTCTCTCCGTTTCACGCTTTTCCGATTCTTTTTTATCTCTCTTTCACTCTTTTCCACTTTTTGTCTCTCTCTTTCTGTTTCTTCGCTCTTTGTTTTCTCTCTCTCTTTCTTTTTTCTCTTTCTCGTTTTTCCCATCTCTTTCACTTTTTTGTCTCTGAATCTCATTCTCATATTCTATTGTTATTTTTCTCTCCAGTTCTCCCGTTCTCGCTCTTTATCTGTCGTTTTTTCTGTTGTTGCTATTTGCTCTATTCCTCTCTTTCTTTCTCTCTCCTTCTTATTGTTTTGGTCTCTCTCTCTTTTTCGCCGAATTCCATCAAACACGTTGAAGGAGATTATATAATGTGCCCCACTTCAATAACTTGTTTTATGGACGCTTCTACACATGTTTTACGACTTTCCCCCGACGGGGAAATGGGAGAAAGTGTAAGTTCGGGCAAGATGAAGGAGATTTGGTGAAAGAGGAGGAAATATGGTACTTAATTGGGAAAATGAGAAGTGGGAGTGGCTACGGGTTTTTATGCCATGCACAATATTTTAATTCTGTAGAGAGAGAGAGAGAGAGAGAGAGAGAGAGAGAGAGAAAGAAAGTATATCTAGAAAGTTTAATGGGTTTTTTATGGGACTTCCACTGACGGTGTGTACAGAGCCTTGAAAGAATGGTGCGGAAAGGTGCTGTGGGAGAAAAGCTTTCTCCGAGGGGAACAAGACGTATGACACGAATTTAAGGGCCTGGAGATCTCTATCAGTAATGACTTTTCTTCCGGTGTTCCATTCTAATTATTCCCATTCACGATTTCCTTTCTCTTTTGCGGGCAGTGGAAAAGGCTTTCTCTGGGCTTCTTTCTCGGCTTTGCACATACCCACGTAATACGTATAGGTATACGTATGGACACAAAATGGGGTAGATCCATCTGAGAGAATTTGGAGGTCGTGTTTTCATTGGCTTTTACTCGCCTTTGCTTTTTCACTTTTTTTCCCTGCTTTTTCTTTTTTTGCTCTATGAATGTCTCCCCTTTAATTTTGCGCTGTCTTTCGATTTTCTCCAATCTTTTACTCTTTCGTACTTGCTTTCATTTTTCTTTTCTTCTTGCTCTTTGTATTATTTCTTTGCTTTATTTTGTTGTATTACTCTGTTGATTTTCAGGATTATTTTTCTGTTTTTAAGATTAACATTCTAATTTTATTTGGCCTTTTAGATTTTTTGGTTTCTCTAGCTTTTTGCAATTTCACCTTGTCCCTTGTTTTTGTTTTTCTTTCTGGCTTTTTATTTTGTTCATCTTTATATTTTACGCATTTGTTGTGTGAATTATTATTTGATTATTTTTCTGTGTTTTGCCTCTTGCTCTTTTGCTCTCACTTTTGCGTCATCTTCTGTGAGTTTCCTCGTTTTTTACTGTGATTTACATTTGTCTGTTGTGTCTTGTCTCCTTTCATTTTTCTCCATTTCTCTTCTTTACTTTTGACCTTAATCGCATGCTTTTATTTACATTTTTTCCTTTTGATTCTTTTTATGAGTGCTTCTTTATTACTTTCTCTCTCGTTCGTCTTTTATAGTTTTCTCTCTCCGTGTTTTGCCTCGTTTGTTACAGTTTGTTCTTAATTTGTCTCCCGATTTTTCCCCTTTGCTCACAGCATCTATTTTTCTACCGATTTTGTCTATCTCTTCGCTCACAGGTTTTATTTTTCTGTCGATTTGTTTGCTTCTCTCACAGTTTTTTTTATTTTTGTGCCGATTAGTTCCTCTTTCTCATTTCAGATTTCGTTTTAAATTTGTGAATATATTCGTCATAATTTAAGTGTTAATAATGACTTTTAATGCTTTATCAAATGTCTAAAGCCATCCTTGCGTACGTTGACTGAGAATGTTTTTTGAAATTACACGACCTCAGTCCGGTTTTGATCTCAACCAGTTATATAGACATATCCCAGGCTCGTCTCGCAAGTCTTGTCAAACATTTGCGCACGCAACCAATTTT
This sequence comes from Disparrhopalites patrizii, assembly GCA_034698585.1. NCBI lineage: Eukaryota > Metazoa > Arthropoda > Collembola > Symphypleona > Sminthuridae > Disparrhopalites > Disparrhopalites patrizii. The sequence goes on along the minus strand of JAQGBT010002431.1, from coordinate 21,781 downwards.
ATTTTTGGTTGGAAGTCAAGAATGATTTCCTTGATTTGAGTAAGAGAAAGTAAAGATACAAACTGGATTTTTTCTTGTGGGGGGTGGGCAAGAGAGAGGGAAATTGCTTTCAGTGAGGGAAAGCTTTACATTCCAATCAAATGCACCTGCAAAAAAAATCCATAGGCTTCGTGGCTACCCCCCAAAAAATCGTCAAGGTTGAATTGTCGTCCTTTCTCCGGAGAAAGTATCAAATGGCGCAATAAAAATCCAGAGACAGGGACTGTGCGAGTTGGGAAGGATTTGAGAAAAATGATGTGGAGAGAAACAAATGTCTGACTGTGACATTGAATCGACTGGAACGGGGAAAATATGTCAAGCTACTTTCCCTCTTTGTGGATACTTTTACCCTTTTTTTTATTCCTTTTGCTTTCCCTCAATTCTTGTAACTTAACCATTTTCTTAGGCTGCGTCCCTTTGTCTTTCATCCGGTTTCCACTTTCACATTCCTCCCATGTTTCTTCTCTCTGTAGGGATGCTTAGATTCCTCTGGCGATTTCTACGTATTTCCGGCCGAGTTTTGGCGTATCTTCAACCTGATTTCTTGTTTTTCCCGTTTTTGGAATTAGAATTCCTCTATGTTCTATCTGCTTCCGCGTTTTCTCTCGTCCGGTTTTCTCTTAAATACGTTCTTTGTACATTTGATTTGTCTTTGTATTCAGTTTATCCTTCTTTTTTCCTCTTCAAACGTCTGCCTGACTGTTTCTTTATTTTCAATTTGCTTCTGTGTCTGCGTTGCTGTGTCTTTCCCTCGCTTCAAGCTTTATTTCTGATTTTCTATTTTTTATTCGCCTCTCTATAGCTGTTCTTTCTCCCCTTTTCATTCAAACTTTCTCGCATCGTTTTTTTCTATTTACGAATTCCTCGTCTTTCTGTTTTCCTTCTCGATTTCTCTTTCCAGCCAAGCTATACATCACTTTCTCATTGCGAATTTCCTGTTATCACCTTTTCACCGTTGCTTTTTTTGTTTTTCGCTGTTCTCGCTTTCGATTATGCTTTTTTTTGTTTTTTTAAATTGTCTTTCAGTTTTCGTTTTTCGCTGTTTTGTTTTTGTTTTTGCTTTCTCTTGTTGTTTTTTCTTGCCCTTTTTGTTTTTGTTTTCTCTTTTCATTTTTTTCTGTTTTTATTTGCTTTTTTTGTTTTTGCTTTCTCTTTTCGTTTTTGTCTACATTTTCTAGCACTTTTCGGTTTTGCATTATCTTTTCGTTTTTTCTGTTTTTTCTTGCACGTGACATTTTTGATTTCTGCTTTTGTTTTTCTCTATTTTTTTGGATACTACGTTTTTGCTTTCTCTTTTCGTGTATCTCTATTTCTCGTGTCGCTTTTTATTTCTAGTTTTGTTTTTCTATATTTCTTCAGTCACTTTCGATTTTTCGTTTTGTTTTCTCTGTTTTTCCTTTCACTTTTGATTTGTCTTTTCTTTTTTCTTTATTTCTCCTTTTACGTTTGCTAGCTCTTGTTTTTTTTTCACTTTTTCGCGAGTTCGTTTTTGCTTTTGTCATGATTTTCTGCTTTCTCCCTGTCCATTTTGCTTTCTCTCATTGTTTTTCTTTCCTCTCTTTTTCACTTTTGCTTTCTCTTTTCGTTTTCTCTCCTTCTCCATTTCACTTATGATGCCTATTGTTATTCTTTCTATTCCCGCTCAATTTTGCTTTCTCTTCGTGTTTCGTTCTTGCCTGCTTTCTTTTGTTGATTCCTCTTTTCTTTCTCACCAAGGTCCTTTTTATTTATTTTCCCTATTCCAGCTTTATCTCTCTTTGTCCTCTCACGGCCAACACAATTTCTTATTTGTCCTTTACCTTCATAATGCTTCTGCTCTTGTTAAATGTATGTAATTTTTTGTCCAGCCATACAATTACACATTGCTTTCTCTTTTTCTTATTTTTTCTCCGTCTTTTTCCAATTGGCTTCACACTCCTCCTGTTTCTCCCATTGTGGCGGTATTTGACCTTTCTCTCTGCTTGCCAAGATTATCATTGTCTTACCTTTTCCCCAAAATTCCACTCCTTTCTTTTACAATCACTGGGTTATTGTTCTTTTATATGTGACAATCTCTTTAAATTTCTCTGTAAATATACATTGACGCTATTTCCTGACTATTTTCATATTTTTCTTTATCCATCATCTTTGTCTCTGTAATTCATGATGATGAAAGGTGTGCCTTTAAAGGATGTAACAAGCACCCATGGAATTAAAATATGTGGGAAAAAAGGGTCTTTCGTCCCCTATTTTCTCCTCAACTATTGTCATTTATACTTTTCCCTCCATTTCATTTTTATGCCTTTTTCCCTGGATGCTGGGCTCCATTTCCCTCCCGTAAGTTTCATCCTCTTTCTCCGACCCCGTTTTTTTCTCTCTTATAAATCCCATCAAAATCCAAAGGTGAGCAAAAAAAAGGGAGCGGGAGGTCGGGAGGGAGATGCACTTTATTTTTATTAGGGATCTACGGACAATCCTTATGGATACTTCTGGGAGACTTTGACTACAGGGAGGGATGGGGATCCTATAAATTTTTATAAACTTACCCCTCCTTACGGCTTTGTGTAAGGCACACGTGGAGGATGGAACACGTACAGAGGCTTTAGCTGGCAAACAGGAGGAAATAGTCATCCCCGCAGACCTGAGAGAAAGCCTCTTTTGCTCTGAGCCACTGATAGTGGCAGTAATAATAATAGTCATATAATGCCAAGGCATCCTCCGGCCCACGCCAACGGGAGGAAAGGTGAAAGAGGGAGACAGAGAGAATAAGCCCAAAAGTGAAAGTTTGGGGCAAAAAACTATAAAATTGCATGGAGGATACATTTCCATTGAAGATTGCTGGAGGAACGGCAGGGACCCAAGGTTAGTATATTTACAGGGTGGCTCAAATTGATCCTGCCGCCCATTTACAGGGACAGTTATGTGTAAGGAGAAAATGTACAGAAGCATTTGAGGACAGTTTCATTACGGGAAAAACCGACTCTTCTGCAAATTCTGGAATTAGACCAGTGCGCCAAGTAGGAATTCTTTCCCAAATTTATTTTGGGTGCCATGGAAACAACCGCAAAGGAACAGTGGAAATGTATTTACTTGTACGACCCCATCCTAAATCACACCGCGTTTCACCACTCGTAAGGCATGCAAAGGAATTTAAAGTAAAACAAAATTACCAAGTAGGAAAAAAATGGGAGAATAATCAGGTGAAAGTAAACGGGAGAAATAGAGAAAGCATGAACAACAAAATGTCAACAAGCAATCCGAAAGAGAAGGAAAAGGAAAACAAAATGTCTAAAATAGAAAAAGCAGGAATATTAAAAAACGAAAAAGTAAGTAGCAATGGATTTAAAATAAAGAAAGCACAAAGAATAAAAAAGTGATGGAGAAAGACAACTGCTGACTGCAAAAGGGAGGACAAGAAAGAAGAAAAACTGGCAAAAAGAACGCCAAAAATGAAAAATACGAAGGCAAATTGTTACACGAGTAAAAAACGTGACCGAAATTGAATACATAAAACGTGATAAATTAAAAGAGACTTCGTCAAAACAGGACACGAGGAGACAATATATACAAACTGAATGTAGAACAGAAAACAGGTAGAAACTGAAAATAGCAAAATCGGGGGAAAATTCGTCCGCAGTGGATCCAGAGAAAATCAGGGTAGATAGATGAGAAGGAGAGTGACGAAAAAAGAAAGCGTTAGAAACCGAGATTGAAATGGGGAAAAAAATTAGAAATACAGAGATATTCAGAAAGGCAGATAAAATGTGAAAGGGAGAAACAATGACAGATCGAAAAGCAGAAAGAGACAGAGAGAAATAGAGAGACAGCAAGCAGCGACACAGATAGACGGCCTGTGCAGTAAGAGAGAGAGAGACAGCAAGAATAAACCGAGAGAAAGCAGGGAGAGAAAGAAAGAGAGAGACAACAAGGTGAGAAAGAAAGAGAGAGACAGCAAGGAGAGAAAGAAAGAGAGAGACAGCAAGAAGAAACCGAGAGACAGAAAGAACAAAAAGAGATACACCAAAGAGAAACATACAGAGAGATAAAACAGCGAGAACAAGAGAAAGAGACACAGCAAAGAGAGACATATAAAGGGATAAGACAGCGAGGTCAAGAGAGCGAGACAGCAAAGAGAGAAAGAAAGAGAGACAGAAAAACCAGAACGAAGGAAAGAAAGAGAGAAAGCACTGAGAGAAATAGAGAGAGAGACAGCACGGAGAGAAATAACGAGAGAGAGCACGGCGAGACATAAAGAGAGAAAGGTAGAGACATGATAGAAATAAAGACAGAAAGGTAGAGATAGTAAAAGTAGAAAGAAAGAAAGAGACAGCAAGGAGAGAAAGGCGGAGAAGTAGAAAGAGAAAATTAGAGAGTATAAGAAAGTAAAAGAGACAGCTAGGAGAGAAAGGCGGAGAAATAGATAGAGAAAATTAGACAGTAAGAAAGTAAAAGAGACAGCGCGAGAGGAAAAGAGAGAGTAAGGAGTTAAAAGAGATAGAGAGAGACTGCAAGGAGAGAAATACATACGGAGTGAGAAGTCGAGGGAAAAAAGCAAGAGAGAGACTGCAAGGAGAGAAATACAAACGGAGAGAGAAGTCGAGGGAAAAAAGCAAGAGAGAGAGACTGCCAGGAAAAAAATACGGTGAGATAAAAACAGAGAAAGGTGAGAGAGAGAAAGTGTCAAATATGGAGCCAGAAAAAAAGAGACTGCAAGAGAAAGAGAGAGTAAGAACTTTAGAGTGAAAAAGGGAGACAGGAAGGAGAGAGCGAGAGAGAAAAAGTCCTTTTCATGGACAAAATAAAGAAGGAATGGGTCTTTTTTTTTGGTTGGTTGTAAGAAAAAAAAGTTGTGTGTGTAAATTTATTCGTGAGAGATAAGGAAGACATGAGTGAGGGGAGAGAGGGGACATTTATAAATGGGTAACCCTGGCAAAATCTGGAATACCCGAAGCACCCTGAGAAAACTTGAGAAACGGAAAAAAATGTATGCACGTACGACCTTTTTCCCTTTACACCTGCACACCAAGACGGAGTGACGAAAAATTGCACCCCGCATATCTCTCGTAATACCGGGGAAAATAAAAGTAAGTTAGATGGGGAAAATGACCTTTCATGAAGGAGCTTTTTCCTTTCTGAGGACAGAAGGTTTCCCACAAAAAATGGCCAGGAATCTAGAAAGGAAGCACGGTAATGCAGGGTGGAATATGGCCCAAATAGAAATAAATGGATAGACGGATACGCTTCATTGCCAGAATGGAGCAAGGTAAGATAAAAATGTAGTTTAGAAATAAAACTTGAGCTATTCATAGATGAAATTTCCAGCATTTAATTTCCCTAAAATTCTGTTTCAGTAGTTTGCAGATTCCAAATACGAATCACAGCATTTTGCATTGAAAAATATTAATGATTTTACTTAAATTGCAGGAATTGTACTTCGATTCAATTTTAAATTCAGGAAGTTGTCCCGAAATTTTAATTACATTTTAAACTATTAGCCTGTGAAAAGATATTTGAAGTTGTAGCTGATTGAGTTTCAATGAAAATTATTTTTAATTATTTTTAACATCTAGCTTGCGCTTGAAATTTTAATTAAATTGAAGCCTGAATAAATTCTTATTTGCATTAAATACAAATTTTTAAAAAAATGGAAGATTAAAGTAAAGAATTTAATTTTTATAAAATTGATGAAGGTCGAATTTGAGCAATTTGAGCTCTTGAATTTAAAATGAACAAAATTTATTCAAACCGAATGCAATTTAAATAACAATAACTAAAGCTTAATTAAACTTGCATAATATTTATTCAGACTGAATTCAATTTTTAAAAACATTTGTTCAAACTGAATTGCATTTGAAACAAATTTATTCAAACAGAACATTATTTAAATAAAAACAATCAAAGTTCAATTCTACTTGCATATTATTTATTTAAAACTGAATTGAATTTTAACACAATTTATTCAAACTGATATGAGTTTCAACAAACTTTATGCAAACCGAACTGAATTTGAACAAAATTTATTCAAACTGAATTGAATTTAAATAATTTAAACTTAATTTATTTTGCATAACATTTATTAAAACTGCATTTACTTTGAAAAAAATGTATTCAAGGTAAATACAATTTGAACATTTATTCGAACCGAATAACATTTTTTAATCAGACTGAATTGCATTTAATTACAATTAATAAAATGACATTGAATTTGAGTAGCATTTATAAAAACCAAATTGAGTTTAAATAGCACTAATATTCTAGAGTATTAAACAGTAAGCTTCAACTTGAAATATAAGATCAACTTAACCTTGCACTTGCTTCCAAAATAAATTAATTTTCAATTATTCGGAAGTTAGCTTTTATGCTTCAAGTTTTAAATAAAAACTTCATTTTATAGCTTAAACTTGAATATCGAAATCATAATTAAAACACGAGCAAAACTCTATAGAAAAGGAAAAAAACTGAAAAAAGAAATATTTCCCTTACCTGAGGCATAATAGGCCCGCACATGATGGAATCCTCCCTCTCATGGACCATCATGAGTCCCCCCAAGAAGATGTGTCCATCAATCTCCGACACCTTCTTGAGTGGCCAAGTGCCATTGAAGCGCTTCGTGTCCAAATTCAGATTTGCGGATGATGATCGTGGTCGTCTCCGGGATCGATCATCATCCTCCAAATCCCTCAAACTCATCCTCCACATATATTCCGACATACTTAAATTCCCTTGAGAAGACATGGAGGAAGATGATGATGAAGGGAATCCACCTCCTCCTCCGGAGGAGGAGGAGGTTGTCAATTTATCCAAGAAATGACTGGAATGCCGGATATTTTTCCCGAAGGTCACTTCATTGAGCCTGTTGTAACCGTTCATATTATCCCAGTATGATCTCCTCCGACCACGTCCTCCTCCTCCTCGTTCCCGACCACCTCTCTCTTCCCCATCTCCTCCAGCCCCTCCCGTATCTTCCCCCACGAGGCCTCCGTCATAGTACATGTACTGAGCGGGAGTGTCCTTATATTCCACAAGGGCCTGATTGTGTTGAATGGGGTGATTCTTGTATTCAATGAGGTTTTTATTATCGGATTCTTGAGGGGTATCGTGGTGAGAAGGAGGAGGAGGAGGGGCAGGGTCCTCCTCGATATGGTAATGCCTTATGGCGGGATGATGATGATGATTACGATGATGATGCTCCCCTCCGCCATGACTCCGATAATGCTCAATGTGATGGTCCAACCATCCGGAATTGGACACTCGGAATTTATCCCGACCCGGACCGAAACTTCCCGGATCACTTCTCTTGTGCCGGGCTGTCACCTCCTCCAAGCCTAGGGAGATCAGGAGGAGGAAGAGGAGGACCCAGCCCGTGCCTCTCATCGTGGGGGCGGGGCGGATTTTGGGGGCAAAAATGTTAGTCTCTTTTCTTGTCTCAAGGTCACTTTTTTGAATTTCAAGGTCAAGTTTTCTTGCTAATGAGGTCAACTTTCTCTTGGCTTGAAGGCCACCGGAACTTCTTTGACCGCAGCTTTTGAACGACTTACGTTTTGTGGCCTTTCTCTCTTCAAAATTCACTTTCACCCCCAAGATTACTTTCTCCCTCGGAAAGTCACATTCACCGTTAGAAGATGACTTTCTCCTTCTCATCCGTTGGAAAGTCACTTTCTCTCTTTTAAAGTTACTTTATCTTCCAGAAAATCACTTTCTCCTTTCCAAGTCCACTTTCTCCCTCGGAAAGTTGCTTTCTCCCTTCGAAGTTCACATTCTCCCTCTGAAGTTCATTTTGTCCGTTCAAAATTCACCTTTTCTACCTCAAAAATTTATTTTCTCTCTCAAAAATTTACTTTCTCTCTCTAAAGTTCACTTTCACATTCTCGGTCAAAATTTAACTTTCACTTCGACAAGGTCACTTTCTCCTTGCAAAGATACGGATCTTTTCCAGTTGTCAAATTTGTCTGGACAGGTTGAAAGTTCTTTCTCGCAAAACTGTACTTTCTCCTTGCACAAGGTCAATTCCCACGTCCAAAAGGTGACTTTTGTCCGGCTTGTTCTCCCAAAAAGAAAGGATTTGTTCCTTTCTTATTATCGTTGGCATTCAAACCAAAATGTGTTGGTTTGTTCCTGGTTGTCAAATATGATTTTTGTACTCCCCCAAACAGATGAAATTCGGAATAAAAAGGATTTATGTGGATTCAGCTCCGAATCTAGATCCTTTTAGTCGTTCGATTTCCTCCGGAAAAACAAGTTGTATTTCCACAGAAATTGGGACTCAAAAAGAGGGAATTTCTGTACGGAAATACAAAAACTGGAGCTTCGACAGACGGAGGAAGAGATTGGAGAGAAAAAAGAGGAAAAAGGAAGAGAGAGAGAATGGACCAATTTTTCATAAATTGCTTTCCTCCCCAGTTACAGCCAGAGTGGAGAAAGTGGAGGAAGAGAGAAGAAAACAATAACAAAAGGGATTGGGGAGGAACGTGTTGTCCTCGCAAAAGAGTGAGAGTGCATATGGCTCATTTTTTTAGAGGGAGAGAGAGAAAGAGTGAAAGAGAGAGAGAGAGAATCCCAATACAGAGGATGAGATTTATGAGGAAGAACAATAAGAGGCGTTTTTTCCCCTTTTCTCCTCCGCTTTCTCCCCTAACTTTCTCTTTTGTAAAGGGAGAATATCCATGCACACATTTATTCCTACCCAGCTGTCGTTACACACTTGTAATTTAAGAGTTGGAGACACTGCGGGAGGGACAGAAAGAGAGACACTGAGAGAAACACTGAGAGACTGAGAGAGACAGAGAGAGAGACTCGTCCAAGAGAGGCAATGAGAGAAAGGCGAGAGGAAGAAGATAGAGTTTCCCTCCACTTATTTACACCAAAAAAAGCGTTTTTTTGTCCTTTCTCTCACTCCGTGAATAACAAGGCCGATGGGGGGAAGAGGAAGGACAAAAGAGATGCTTTTTTATCAGAAGAAACACTCCCTCCCTCTCCACTCCTACTCTTCCATATTTATTGCACTGGAGGGTGTACAAATTTTTTTTATCCCTCTCCGTTTTCGCCCTTTCCCCCTTTGTCGTCTTTACTGTAGTTGTCCCCGTTTTCGTTTTTTTTCTTAATTTGAGTCTTTTTACAGGGCTTGTTTAGACCTTATCACTTTGGTGGGACAAATTATTCTTGAGACTTTTATGTTTCCCCTGAAATTTCCCGCTCGTTCATACCTTTCTGGGTTTTTTGGGGCAATTTTTTCAATTAAATGTGATTTATTATGATTGTTCTTAATTTTATTTCTTTTGTAATTTAATTCATAAAAGTTGTCCCAATGTCACAGTTTTACCCGGGATTTAGTCGAATTGTGGAATAAATATAGAAATAAATGGGAGTGAGAAAATGTTAGCACTGGATTTACAATGTTTGGATTTTGTCCTAGTTCCATTCATAGTTAGTGGTTATACTCCATTTTTGGGATTATAGGTACTTGCTTTCACCGTTCACTGGCACAGTTAAAGTTAAAGGCGTTCAAAGTAACTTTCACCACGGAGAATGTGAGAAATTTTTGGGTTTAGAAACATTTTCTTAATATAAAAAAGCAAAAAAAATTCAGTTGTTCACTTTAATTGAGTAAATTCACTTTCACTAATCACTTTCAACTTTCACTGGAGAAAGCACAGAATTTAAATGAATTAGATTGTACACCAGAAAATGTTCGGATGCCATAGGGGCATTGTGGGAAATGTTGAACTGATTTTTTCCATTTTAAGATCATTCCAAATTGTATCACAAAACAAAGTTTGAATTTTATTTCGGGTAAAATCTCGAGTTTTAGAAATTTCCAATTTATTTTCGTTTGCAAAATAAAATGCTTGTTTTTGTTTGGTTTACACACGCAAAGAAATGCCCAACGGAATGCCCAAAATGCGCTTGTTGAAAGAAAAAAGAGGCGGGAATTAGCTTGAAATAAGTCCGAAATTTGAACTTTTTTAGTTGCGTGGTTTTTAATTTACATGTAAATTATATGGCGGACCCGCTCTTCCATTAAATGCGGAGGAGATAATTATCTAATATTTCCTTTTGTGCCCACAACAAACTGGGAAAAGGTAACAGATTGTCCAGAATTTTTTTTCGGAGTTCAAAGAAAAACTTTCTCTCTTAATTTTTAACCACCCACAAAATTCTCCCTTGGCTTTCTCCTTGTCTATAGATGAAAACCCAGCATTCACCATTTGTGTTGCTACAGTACCAGCACAACTTTCACCCACATATTTCCCATCTTTTTACTAGGTCACAAGTCCGACTTGGGGCAACGTGAGAAAGTGTGTGCAAAAGTGCAGATGCTTCCCTTCAGCAAAATCTTGCTCCAAGACTCAAAATGGAATTCCGAGCAAAATATTTCCCAACATTTGCCAAGAGAAATTCCTCCAGAATTCTTTCTCTTCTATCCAAGGACTTTCTGTCAAGAACAAAGTCGAAAATGCAAGGACAAATTTCTCCAAAGAATCTTTTTTTCTAATTCCACCTTACATCTTCATCCCCAAAATTATTTCGAATTCAACAATAACGTTCTCCAAATTCATTGTTCCTAAATCTCTCCCAAACTTCCGAATTTCAGGTTAAAAAATGCTCCCAAAAAATCCTTTCAAATTCCAGGATGAAAATTCTTCTCCTCCGACAAATACAATAAATTCCACCAAAAAAACGTGTCCACTCAAGAACGATTTTCACCATCCATAGCACAAGTGAATCCTTTTGAGAAGCACCACAAAAGTTCCATGTCTTTATCACAATTTCTATACAAATGTTATAGACAGAAATAAACACGTTTGTCCCAGACAAAGTTTCTGCTATCACAATTGTAGAAATAATAACTGAGGAAATTGAGACTGTTATAGAGCAAATTAGAGAGAGAGAGAATTACAAGGTATGATGGTGAAAATAAGGGAAAGTTAAAATGTGTGTTATAGAGAGAAAGTGAACGAGAGGAGCGGCTAGGAGAGCCACAGGAGCGATACTGAGGTAGGAACTTGCAAGTGGTTTTCTTCTTAAAATCCACGACTCGACAGGGAAATAGGGAGGGAGAGAGAAAAAGGGAGAGAGAGAGAGAAAGTGAGAGAGATAGGGAAAACGTCGAAGGAGAAAGCACGACCCGTTTTCCCCTCCTTTTCTTGCCCCACGCAGTTCTGTAGGGCATTTTGAAACGGCCGTATTACATCCACCACACAATGCATGTACATATCAATGCTAAAAATCTCCCGGGTTAGTCACTGTCAATGTCCACGAATGAAAACCCGGGCATTTGTTTCACATTTATTTCACCCAGGCTTTTTTCCCAATCCTTTCCCTCCCTCTCTCTCCCTTACACATGTATGGACTGTTGCAATTATGTACTTGATGTTTTTATTTCTGTTTTTTCCCCTTATATTTCTTCTACTTGTGTATGCCATTAAAATATTTATGGCTGTTGGATACGCCATATCTCCCGTAATTTGTACCTACACATGGTCGCCTGGTTGTAATGGCTTTTTTGTATTCTCTTATGTAATAGGAAGGCTCTCTTTATAATGCTCTTTGAAGAAATGAGTTAATACATTCATTCATTTCTTGTGGCCTTTTGATCGTATAAAAAAGGGGTGTTCATATAAATGATATATACTGGAGTCTATATAAAAAATCTCTTTATAACAATACTTATATGTAACAACATTATTTTTTCCGCACCTCGCGCATGTAAAGTACCTATCGGTATATTAAATGTTCTATATGTAAAAACATTTCCCTAAATGTAACAATATTTTTTTCACTTCCCTTCAGTGTTGTTGTAGAGAGACACCACTGTGTATGTTGCTATGTTTATGCTGATATGTAAATATATGTTGATATTATAGATGTTGATATGTGTTGATATATTATGGTGATATATTTAAGTGTTGCTGGGTTAGAAAATAAATTGTGGAAAAGATTTCCCCGAAATTGTCCGATTTTTTTCGGCAACGACTCACCAATGATGGAATTGAGATCAAAAGCGTACTGAGTGCAGAGTTTTATCACACATCCATCCAAAAACGTTCTATTCTGATGGGACAAGAATATACCAAATACGGCCATTTTTTTGCGCCAAGTTCGAAAGTAGTAAAAAATCGGATATTGCAAATTCATAGCGAAAAAATGGTCGTACTTTCGTCAATTATTTTATAGGATTTGCATGGAAATTTATTGCTGTAGATCTGCAGGACGATTCTGTATTGAATACGATTTTTATCTGGTTTTAATTATTTCCAGGCCAGGTCATATGGGTGGAAGATGGGGATGACAATGGTCTGGGTTTTTTCAAAATTTTGTGCTCGATTCGATTTAAAGCCCAAATCGGAACCGAATGCGCAAATCGATCGGATTTATAACGCAAACGATTCGATTAGATTAAATTCAAGGCCATATGGATTCAATAGGATAATGAATCAAGCTATTTATGTAATAAACAAATTTCATTAGGACAAGTTTTGTCACATTGAACAAGTTTACACACAGCATTTAAAGGACACCAATTGTTTGACATTTAAAATAAATAGAACTAATATTGATAAACTATTTATTGTTGGTTGATTTTTGCTGTGTCATTTTAATTGTTATGGATCAAATTTGAAAGAATAAATTTTTAAAATTTTGGTGTTAATTAATGAATCCAATTGGTGGAATTTCCGTTAAATGTTATGATCCGATTCAGGCCTTGAATCGAATTAGTAGATTTGAATCACGCCTTGAATCGAATTACAGTGGAGTCTCTCTATAACAAGTCTCTTTATAACAACGTTTCTATATAACAACAATATTTTTTCCGCCCTTCGTAAATGTACAGTACATATATTATGTTCTATATAACAACATTTCCCAGTAACAATATTGTTTCATCTTCCTTCCAGTGTTGTTATAGAGAGACTCCACTGTACAAGTTTTTATTCCCGCCTTAAATTGAACTATTTGATTCGATTGACGTTTTTCGAATCGAATCGAATTTCCAATTAATTGAATTGAAACCAATCTACTTAAAACGAGAATGACGATTCTGAAATTAAGAATCGAATCAGTCATTTCTATTGGATGACCGTCTTGTCAATTTCCTGAAACCATATGTTTATATAAGAATTACAGTCAGTTCTCTCTATAACGGTTTAGCAAAGAGCAGCCAGAAAAATCGTTTATAATGAATAACCAGTATAAGTAAAACCGTTAAAAACGGCTTTAATGGCGGGGGATTCGAAATTACCGAAAAACCGGTACAGCGTGTGAGGGCGTGGCCTAAAACCGTCATAGCAAAAAGGAATTTATGGCGGGGATTCAGAAATTTGAAAAAACCGGTATAGCATTTGTGAGCGTGGCCTAAAACCGTTTTAGCAAAAGACATTTATTGGTCGTGGATTCAGAGCTTCCCCCGTATAACGAAAAAACCGTTATAAAATAATCGTTATATAGGAAGATTTTAGCATTGAAATGGTCTCGGGCGGGTTTGTGAACGCCGTTATGGTGCGAAAACCGTTAGAAGGGGGTCCGTTATACAGAGAATTTACATGTCCCTTATTATTAAACGTTTGCAGAACTAGGAAGGCGCACGTGGTCAAAATCATTGCATAAAAGCATTGATATGTATAAACGTTGGAAAATGTGATGTAATTCGGTGAATATTCCGTAAAAGGATTAATGATGGGAATGGGTCAAATGGATCAAGGGATAATGTATATGTATGTATATCATTACATAAGCCTTTGACCCTTGCTTGTTTGTATAATAATAGAGGAACATGGATGTCAAAACTTTGGACACAAAAGCTTGGATTTCCATCTGGATTTACGTGGGCCGAGATCCTTTGGAAATGCAGGGATGCACTCCGGCATAGGATTATGGACGAAGAATATAGGACTGTGTAGATACGTATGGGAATAGGTACATAGATATACATGTGTATGCATATGTATGTATCATTCTCAGAAATGGATGATGAAGGGTTCAGTGGGTGAAAACCTATTTGAAAAATAGGAAAGACCACGTTTTCTGCATACATTTTCGATTTTTTCTGCGAAGGAAATCCTATTATGCAAGCAAAAGTACAATTTTTTTACGTTGCAGAGGGAAAAAAAAGTTTGTGGCAGTTATTATTAATGTTCACATCATCCCTCATCGCCTCATCTTTTGGCTTGATTTCTCTTTTGGACTTTTTTCTTCCTGGAAATGTTACGGATGTGTGCATCCTTTCACATTCCAAGGCAAATAATTCGACTCAAAATCCGATGATAAATAAATAAGGAATTATGACAAAGACAAACTTGGGAAGAAAACTTTCTTTCATGGTAACGTGCTGGGTGCTCCGCAATATGCAAAAAGTGCGGGAATTGAACTTCAAATTGGATTTTGAATTGAATTGAATATTTGCTGAATTTTCCCGTTTGGGTTTTAAATTTTAACTCTCAATTTTAACTTTTAACTGATTGTGAGTGCAACAGAATTTAGCAAAACAAATTTGGTATCTGATAATTGGTAAAAGATGATCAAAGATTAATTGAACTGAAAATTGACTGTTCAACTTCAACTTGGTGTTTGAGCAAAGCTCTAGTTACAGACGTTTCTTTGAGATTCGATTTGAATTTCTTGAAAAGTTTTTTCTTCTTCTTTGACCCAAATATATTCATGTGTACTGAATATTTTTGTACGCTATCTGTGACGTTTGCATTTTCACAGTATTTTTCAAATTTTTTTACCCGTGGGAAGGAATCTGTCTACCAAAATAACATTGACAAGGCTTGACATTTTTTTTTTTTTTACTTTTTTTTTATTCGGTCCTTTCCTTTTCTTGTTTCCTTTTGAGTACATTTTGTTACCATTTCTTGATCTTGTCTGTTTTTACTTTGTTACGTCTTCGATTTTTGGTTTCTCATGCGTTTGCTATATCGTGTATCGTGTCTATATTGTATGTATGTATGTATATTGTATTGCAATAGTCTCATCTTACAGTTAGTATTCTTATTATATTTTTTTGCATTTATTTTCTTATATTTTTATACTAGCCGTTCGATTATATTCGTTCATTCATTTTCTCTCTTGCCATGTCTTGACTTGATCTTGAATTTTTTTATTCGCTATGCTTAGTCTCTCTCATAAGACTTCTTTTGATTTCAATTAATTTTTTTGTTTTTTTGCCTGTACTATCAGTAAAACGCTCTGCCCTGATTGCGATTGCTGTCTCACATTTAATTAAATTTTGTCTTTTTTCGGTTTCTGTCTCATGTCTAATTAAATGTTCTGTTCGTCTCTTGTTGTCTCATTTTTAATTAGATCCTTTATTTGTCCTGCTTTTTGTTTTTTATTTACTTAAATTCAGCATTTTGGTTATCATATCTTTTTTAATTAAATTCTCTAAATGTTGTATATCTTGTTTAAATTAAATTATCTGTCCGATTTTTGTCTTTACTTTTATTTGAATTCGCCACTTATTCTTGTTTTTGAATTTCGTCCACGTTGTTTCTATTTGTTTCCTTTCACTTTGATTTGTGTTCTTTTTCATTGTCCTTTTTTGCACCTTGTGTAAAGGATCTGCTCTAATTTTTTCATATACGTGTTTTGCTGTCACTTTCTCCTGACTTTTGAATTTAATTTTGTACGGAGAAAGTTAACTTTCTCCTAAATTTGGAATTGTTTTAATTGAGGAAAATCTTTCCCCCATGAAATAGATATTTTCATGACATTTGCCTGGTCGGAAAATGCAAGAAAAAAGATCCTCCTGCGTTTTATTAATGACTTGTCCACTAATTTATTTTTGGGAAGAGAAAGCCATTTTCTCCTGCCGTGGATGTACTTTCTACTTAAGATTATTACCGATAATTGGGACCGAAAAAAGTTTCCGTCCCGTTTTTGTTATTAATAATAAAATATACACGAAAAGTCCTTTTTGTCACCGGAGCCATGTTTCTCCGTGTAGATCGATAATCACCCAAGTTTTGTCATTAAATTTAATACATATAATATAGTTTTTCCTCACAATATGTTGGATCCTCCAAAAAAAGCCTTGGGTTAGTTCATTCATGCAAAAAAAAACTTTTATCTCATCTCATGGCTCCAAAACACCAGCCGATAAGCTATGAAGAAATGTAGCTCTTTATTTCCTCCTAAACAAAATTCTAAAAGAAGAAGAATCTGTGACAAGTTCTTTTCTTGAAGCTGGAAGCGTATGCCGTCATTTCTTATGTCTTATGTACATAATGTATATACATAACATATATTTTCAAAAAGTTTTACCTAATTGAAGACGTCAGTGATATTTATTTGGAAGCTGCGGGAAAGAATGTGTTACTTCCAATAAAGTGGGACATGAGTTTCTTTTATCAATTTTATTACCCTTCGTATCATTTCCTTCTTGGAGGGGAAAATCCACCGACTTTGACTTTCTTTCCCGTTCAACTTTCTCTGGTGACGTTCTGAAAAGCTCCGGCTATTTTTGATTACCATCCGGCGACTATGACGTCATCTTTAAGTCATCCATCAGGATTACGTTTCTTTTCTTTACTTGAAATAAAAATAAGAGCAGTTTTTATATGGATGTGAGGATACGCTGATTCAACTTCGATTTTCGTGAATGTTTGTAATTTATTACGTGTAATAAATATAGGTAATTTAGTTAATTAGAAAGTGGAATTATTTTATTATTAAACAATTATAAATAAATTATAATATAAATTATTACAAATTATATAGAAAAAAATACTTGATTGCTATAATAAATATTAAAATCGTAATAATACTCGTGAGTTATAATTCTGCGCTCAGATTCGAATTCTTGGTTGTAGTATTCGCTCAAAGACGAGTATCATCACTTGGCACTTAATCAAACGTGCATGAACATTAGTATTAATTTAATTTGGGGGTTCACCCGTGTTCGAATTTTGTCCGCGTACCGAATTTAAAATCCAGTTGCAGTTACAATTTCAAATTCACAGTGACAGTGAAAATAACGAAAGCAATGAAACCTGAAAGTAATGAATTTGGAACTCTTACACATAATATTATACATACCGAGAATATTGCTATTTTGTTATGTTATGTGTATATGTATATAATATAGACCATAATATAGACGCTGTCTATAATATTACCGTCTACATAATATGTAGGGTAATAAGTACTTGAATTAACTTAACCTATTTCGTTCCTTTTTTTCTCGGCTTTGCGAAATTATTTAACCAGACTTTCAGGATAACCCTACCGGAATTAATTCTTTAGTTACTTACAGTCATATTTTTTTAATATTTATACATGTTTACCACAATTGAAGACGGAGTGGTCGCAAATGCCTGCAAAACGGCCTCATTTGTGAACTTTAGTATGTTTAAAAAAAATCATAACATGAAATACGTGAGGAAAAATTGAATTAATATGTTTTTGGTTACAGTGAAGTTTCTCTATAACAAGTCTCTTTATAACAGCATTTCTCTGTAGCAACATTATTTTTCCAGCCCTTCGTACATGTAAGTTACATCTTTCATGTTCTTTATAACAATCTATCTCTGTAACAATATTTTTCGACCTTCTCTTCAGAGTCGTTATATAGAGACTCCACTGTATAGCTATAAGAATGCTACATATTAAAATTCCTTCGTCAAAACTCCGTACTTAAACCACAGCGGATTGAAACTAATTGGAAAAAACGTTGCAAAAAAGTGGTCAGAATATTTAGCGAAATAATAACAATGAATAATCCTATAATAAATAAATTCTCCCAATCTCCCAATGCCAAACTGACAATATTTCGCATCTCTCAGGTCAAGTTTTCTACAGTGTTTTGAACTCTTTGTTTCCCTTCGCTTCCTGTGAACATGAGATTGACGTGAGGCAGAAACCATTGTATGCAAACATGCAAAAAATCCAGCATCCCCATCCCACATGATTTCCGTGGGGGAAATCCATAGAAAAAGAGGAAATTGCAAATGTTGTCCCAATCTGTCAGCATAAACAATTTCCGGAGTCTCCCTCGTAAAGTAATATTTCGCATTTGTTGTCGGTAATTTCCGGCCTGAATTGAAACGGACATTAAAGTACAGCATTATCCAAGTGGTTGTACCTCCCCAAGATAATGCATTTACATACATGAATCATGTAACACGGAAGCACCATTATTTAAGATTGAGCAGAATTTAAAATAATAATAAAAAAAACAAAATCAATAAACCCATCCACGTTTAGCATAAGCGAATAAAAGCCTGTGAATAATAATTTTTATACACGTACTGGCACAGCCTTATCCGTGTGGAGGCAGCCAGGATTGATATTATGCAATATGACGGTAACAAGGAGGGGAACAAATTGTCTGAGAGGCACCTGTAAAATTCTGGGCTTTTACCATCCTACATTTTTATAGGGAGTTGAAAGCCTATAAAATATCTAGAGTATCTATATATATTTATGTATAGGTGAGAGGAACGAGAAAGAAAGATTACCCATCATTTTTCATGGTATTCAGGTAAAAGAGCAAAGGACAATTAATGGGAACGGAGTAAGATGGAGAGAAAGTGAGAGACAACACAAACGAAGAACCGAGAAAGAGACGGCGACAGGATGGAGAAAGCAACTTCAGAGTACATAAGAGATAAAATAATAGGAAAAAATTGATAAAGAAAATGAAAAGGGAAGAAACATTTGATAAGGAAAATGAAAAGGGGGGAAAATTGATAAAGACATTGAAAAGGATAAAGCAAAAAGTGATCACAGAAAGCGAAAAGAGAAATCGAAGAAGAAAAAGTGAAATCAAGAAAGTGAAATTAGTAAAGAAAGCGAAAACATAGAAAATTAAAATGGAGAAGACAAAGTGAGGAGAAAGAAAAATTTGGTATTACAAAATGAAAATAAGGAGAAACCAAGAACTTATCAGACCGAGAGAGCGATAAAAAGAAATAGAAATGGAGAAGCGAATATGATAAACAGAAAGAAAGAATGAAGAAGAGAAAGCGAGAAAGAGATTCCAATTTCATAAAAGAAAACGAGGCGGAGAAAACAAACAATTGTCAGAAAAAGCAAATACGAGAAAACAATTATAAAAGAAAACGAGGCGAAACAAACAAAAAATTATCAGAGAAAGCGAAGACGGAAAATACTTTACACAATACAGTAAAAAAGTAGAAAGCAAAAACTAATCAGAGAAAGCGAAGAGGGGAAAAAATTGATAAAATAAGGTAAAAGAGTAGAAAACAAAACCTAATCAGAGAAAGCGTAGAGGGAAAAAATTGATAAAAGAAGGTAAAAGAGTAGAAAGCAAAAACTAATCAGAGAAAGGGAAGAGGAAAAAGAGAAAATGAGTAGGAGAAAGTGAAAAGAAAAAAGAAAATTTGATGAGAATAAAGGTGAAAAAATGGAAAAGAGAAAGTAGAAGTTAAATAGAAACGCCGAGCAGTCCGAAAGCATGAAGAAAACAAACGGAAGAATCAGAAATACAGATGAAGTACAAAATATAGAAATACATGCAAGAGCGACAAAAAGGGAAAAACGAAAGCGAGAGAAAGCACGAAGTAAAAGTAAGCGAAAATGTATGTGCAAAACGAAAGCAAATTAAAATCAAGTGCAAAGACAAATCAAATGAATCACAAAGAAAGGAAAGTTGCGCAGAAGATTGAGTTCGGGATAGATAAAAGGTGGTAAAGAAGAGCAAAACAGAGACGGGACAAAAGAGAAAGGAGAATAAGAAAGTTTATAATCAATAGAAAAGTCAAGTGAAAGCTCAGAAAGGAGACAAATGAAAAAAGTGAGAAAAAGTCCATAAAGCTCAAGAAGGGAGAGAGAGAAAGCCGGAGAAAAAATCGTGACAGGGAGAAAAAGGTGTGTAGGTAAGGTCGAGCTTCAGAAAGTGGGGGAAGGTATTATAATTTCATGAATAAAAAAAAGCCAGGAGACTTAACTTGTAATGTATAAAAATGTGTTACATATACGTATACATATATCAAATTTACCCGGGAAAGTCCCTCTTAATATGTAAAGGCGTGTATATGGTAAAAAGTGGAGGGAAAGCGCGTACGCAAAGAGTCTTTTTTTGGCTTTCTCTCTCGACATGACACCGCTGCTATTACTCTTTTAAGCCTGGGATCCACTCATAATAGCAGACTATAAATCAAGTGTGAAAATAGCTTAAGAATTTTATACACGTTCCGAAGCCTTTGCCATTTTTATCATTAGACCCCCCTCCAACCTTTGCTTCCTTTTTCTCTTCTTAAAACGTATACAATTTTATATATAAAAAAAAGTCCTGATACCTTTTTTCCCGTGAAAAACTTTCTCCTCAAGCTTCCCCTTTTGTCCATTCCCTTGCACTTGTCCCTCTTTCTCTTCCTCTAAAAAAAATCTCCCTGCTTTTCCCCTTTCATTCCCAAAGCTTTTATTGGTCCCGTGTGTGCATATGTTACCTTGTGTAGTAAAAATTTCGGGCGTCTGCTTACAGGATTTCTCTCAGACTTTTTTTTCTTTCCGTTTTTTTTGCTTCTGCTTAAATCATGAAGGAAAAAAAAAGTTGGGGAAAGTATAGAGAAGGTCGGATGGGAAAGGACAACAAAAAATGCTACTTTCCTTTTTGAGAGGAAAAATGTCAAGAAAAAGGGAAGAATTTCCTTTCTTCGTCAGATCAACATAAGGTGCCTTCCATATGTTGTGAATGACACCATTTTAGGCTTTTGTCTTATACTGTGGAATGGCTGGGGATATTTTTATGGCGGAAATGCTGGATTATTAGCGTAATTGCTTTTTAGTTGGAATATCTGCAGTCGTACAAGATTATGTGATGATTCGATTCCGGAAGGCGGGCATCCGAAAAACTTGGTGACATAATTTCTGTATGTGTATAAAAGTATAAATATTTTATGTGCAAATATTTTCTTTTTACCTACAATGTACAGTGGAGTCTCTATATAACAACTCTGAAGGGAAGGGCTAAAAATATTGTTAGAGAGAAAAGTTGTTACATATATTGAACATTACATATGTACCTTACATGTACATACGAAGGGCTGAAAAAATAATGTTGTTACATAGAAATGTTGTTATAACGAGACTATAGAGAGACTCCACTGTACATGCTTGTGTGCGCACATGGCAGGCTAAGACATAGCTTTGAAGATGTAGTACGACAACACTTGAAGGGTGCAGTTCAAAAACGGTTCAAAAACAGTTGAAAATCGGTTCAGGTGCTATTTCAAAATGGAAATTATTTTTTCCATTTTCTAATGTTCTTCAGTATTTTAAGCGCCTTTTGTAATTTGCCTGTTTTACGAAAATAAATTATTTAAAAAAATATTTACAAGAAATATCATTTCTTTTAAATCAATTTAATTTAATATTTGCTTATTTCGTTTACTTCATTTGCTTAATATTTGCTTATTTAATTATTTCATTTACTTCCTTAAATTGTTTCATTTAATTCGTTTATTGACTTCATTTAATTATTTTATTTTATTCTTTTATTTACTTCATTTAATTATTTCATTTCCTTCATTAAATTGTTTCATTTAATTGTTCCATTAAATTAGTTTACTTATTTCATTATGCATTTTGTATTATATTGCTTCATTTAATTGTTTCGTTTAGATCATCAGATTGTTCATTTAATTGTTTCATTTAGATCATCAGATTGTTCATTTATTTTATTTTATTCATCAAATTGTTTATTTATTTATTTTCTTTTGTTCATCAAATTGTTTCCTTTTTAATTATTTTCTTTATATCATTAAACTGTTTAATTATGTTTATTGTATTTTTTCATTAAATT
>JAQGBT010002430.1:0-24157 GCA_034698585.1 Disparrhopalites patrizii | reverse complement strand
AAAATAGCCCAAAATTCAGTAATATGTGAAAAGTTCAAAATTCAATAATATGTGAAAAGTTCAAAATTCAATAATATGTGAAAAGTTCAAAATTCAATAATATCCGAAAAGTTCAAAATTATTAGATTTCAAGTGGAAAAATCTTGGACTGGAACACAAGTTATTAGAAAACATTGCCTTTTGTCAAAAGTTTTATATTCAGTGACCTGCAAAATGTGGAATATCTCAAAGATTGCCGTGGTCCTCGTACTCCTAGTTCCTCTTCTGGCAGATGCCGCATCCGGAAGACATCACCGACGACATCACAGAAAAAGTCCTTTGGATGATTTGCCATACAAGACAAATTTGGTAAGCTTTTATACACAGAAACATTAAATGCAAAATTGTTGCTGCAATTATGTTGTACCCTTATACATTCTGTTCGATGTAATTATATAAGGCTTGAAACCGCCAGCAAAAGTTGATTGTTACATTTTACGGTATAAAAAAAAAAAATTGATACCTACATCGCCTACATGGTATGAGTATGATAGGAATATTTAAATTGGATCTTAGCCCATAATCAATTAATAACAATGTACTGGTCACAGAAATACATTTGTGAGGAGGGCGAGGACGATCGTGAATGGTTTCAACAAAAAGCCCTGAAGAAGTGTGAATGTCCCAAAATTTACGCCCCCGTCTGTGGCTCTGATGGAGTGACCTACCACAATCGTTGCTTCATTCAGTGTGCGGTCAAAGAGAAATATAAAGGTAAGGAGATAAATTGTAATTTTTACCCCTTTGAATCTTGGTCATGGTGTTTCTGGACAATTTCTCCTTTTAGTTCCCTTCCTTGATCTCCCATATGGTTTGCCTGTATTTGCAAATACACTCAAGGTTAAACATTCCAATGTCAATATTAATTTAATAATAATAATGTTTTTCCTCAAAATTGTGTACTCACCCAATTATCTCTGCAGGATTCTTGCGAAATGGGAAGCGTCTGACGGTGGCTAGAATGGAGCCTTGTGATGGGGACCATTAATTAGTGCACCCGAGCAGAGGGATTTTAGTCAAAGAATTTTTACTTGGAGGTTAAAAGACACGAGGGAAATGTGGGCTGTAGGTTAAAGGATGACTCAATGGGATTTTGTTTTTATGTGAAGGAAAAGTGTCGGTCCCGATTTTTAATGTAAATTATCTCCCGACACCCTTTATATTATTTTGTGGACATAATCATCACCGAAAGTACAATAACTTATTTTGTTGAAGATTTTTCTAAATGTGCGTGGATCTGTATATATATTTTTCTTTAATGTCCACCAAATGTGTGCTGCAGAACTGTACTATTCATTGCACGTACAAAAAATATTTGTTACCCTCAATTTTATATTCATGTTATCTAAAAAGCATTTGAATACTAATAAATTATTGAAGAAGTTGTTTTTAGTACAAAATCAGTTATGTCATAATCATAATCCATTATAATTAATAATTATAATATATATAATTACTGACAACGTTACAACCATGTACATCCAGTTTCAAATGGAGTCCTCCATACACCAGCACAATTTATTTCGATACGAAAATGAATCACAATTTCACGGCAACAAAGGTTCGTCTTTTACAATAACGATTGTTTTTGTCTCAAGGTATTATTTTTACACGATTGTTATTCTGTTATTCTATATGTCACACACTGATTTCTTTTACTGGTAAAAAAATATGAATGATCTCCTGAAAAGTATACATATATAATATACATACGTAATCACTTAGCATCTTTGCTGGTTTTGCACTGTATAATAGAAAAATATGTAAAAAATTACATACACATAAACATGAAAATATGACTTGTCAAGTTCTTTCATCTACACTTGTAAACCTGGACTAAACGAGTTTAAAGTTTACATTTACATTATTAACCCGTTTTTTAAATAACAAGCTGCTCTTCTATTACGATGTCATATTTCATAATTGTTTAATAATAGTTAATTTCACTGATGATGTCGACGAGGGTAACCCATGACGTATACGAAGATGTATCAGAACATCAAGAGTCCCAATGATGAGGACGTCTTGTATATGCTATTAATTTGTATTGGAACTTGAACTCGCTGTTACGAGGATTTCATAAAATGGTAGATAATTGTTTCTGAACGTAACTTCTCCAGACACCTCACTCCAGCTAATGCCCTGTTGTTCGCAGAGAAAGTCCCTGAATTCCACGCCCAGATGATGCTTACAAATCCTCAGACGTTTTAGCTTTGGAAGTTTCAAGAGTCTTTTGAAGTGGTCCTTATCATCAGGAGTAGTGTACGGGTACAAGGACATGTCAGTGTAGCTGACCTGCTCCAGATTGATCAGACTTTCGTCAATCTGTGGTAGAACTTGATCAGATAGGAGGTAGCCGTTGATACTGAGGATTTTTAAAGATGGGGGCAAAGGGGGCAATGAGGGCATGAAGAAATGATCCACTTCAAATGATTCCAACCTTTTGCAGTCCGGAAGGGGGCTCAAGGTATTGGATAAATTGACGTATACCCCCCATTGCTCGTGTGAGATGACGCTTAAATAATCCAGAGAGTCGGAGTTTGCTTGGATGGCAGCTTGAATGTGTGGGAGAGCGTAGAAATAATTCCCACCGATGGCTACTTGAAGCTTCGCTAATCGCGTTTGACTTGCTAGCAGATGGCAACCTGCATTATTTTAAGATTTTAAGTAAATTAAAATAAATAATGAACATAAATAAATTTAAAATAAATAAGAACTTTATCAGAACTGTTATTATGGAACTAGATTTTTTGAAGGAAGGAGACTTTCATTACTCTCAGTCACGTATATGTAGGGTAAAATATAAAATATTCTAATCACCCAATGTAAAATTCCCCACCCCCTCAATGCTGACCAGATACAGGTACAAACTGTCAAGTTGTATCTCCGCCAAATCTTTCCGGAGTTTTTGCAAATATCTTGACGGCAGGTTAATATCTCTGGTAACTCTCAAATCATTATTCCTCATCGGATGAACCAGAGTCACGTATTTGAGCGTCCTCTTGTGATTTCCCAAGAATTGGTACATCCCCAGATAACATGGACCAGTCTCCGGCCCGTAATCACTCCAGTACTCGGATAATTGAACCGACTTCAGAGAAGGTAAACGCAATTTGACGAAGTGCTGGAAGACTTGACGGTCCGTGGAATAACTGAAGTCAACCTGACCAACCAAAGTAGGATGGACTTTGGAATTTTAAAACATTCTCAAATATTAAATCATACCATGCATATTAAATAAAATGATCTTACGGAAAGACAAGTGAGGTGGGTGAATAGCTCCCCCCGAATGTTCAAGGCGCGAATAAACCTGAGTGAATTTTCTTCAAAGACCAAAGACTCCATTTTAGGGTTGAGCAAGAGGATCATGGAAATATTTTCCTCTCCTCTTTCACGCCCATCCTTGGTCGAGGCCGTAATTATCACTTGCTTCGCGTTTTTGGCTAATTTACTCCTAGAAATGGTCTTAGGCTCGTTAGAGCAGTCGCTGGTGAAGTCTTTAACAATCAGGGTGCTTGTGAGGAGTTGAGATTTCTGGACGTATCGGTAAGTTTCGTTTGAGAGGATAATTCGTGCTCGGACGAAATATTGATCAATAAGGCTTCGAAATGCTGAGCACGTCAACCGGGACACTTTCAGAGTGGACAAGTCCATGTGTTTTAGAACGGCCCACATTATCTATAAAGCAACAGAAGAATGATATCAGAAAACAGATGCAACATTTTCAGTTTCAGTGTAACAAAGTACATACATACTTATGCATGCAAGATGGATGTCAAATAAAGAAAAAATGTACGTGCCTCCGTGGGTACACGATCGAACACTGAAACATCTTCAAGTCCAGTGACCTTTTTTTCCTTAAAAGATTCACTTGATTCCGACAAATTATTATTCTCGTCCATGTTTAAATACTACAGTACTTTACCTTAGGACATTCGCTTTACGGAAGAACACGATTTACAAAAATGAATGGGAATTGCTGAGAAAGACGGCTGTCCCTATGGTTTACTTGTACATAGTAAGTAGTTAAGTAGTAAATGACACCATTGAATTGAAGAGAGTAAATTATTTGCCGGACTTGCGAAGTCCGCGCAGTCCTCAGTGTTTCCTTCTTCCTTCTTTCTGGATGGGAATTGGAGTCACCGTCAACAGCCAACTCAAAATAAGAACTTGTATAAAAAAATAAATCAGAATTGTACAAAATTTAATCCGATGATCCGATCCACATTTGGATGAATCAAAACAATAGGGTCATAAAGTCCTATTTATAAAAAACACATCACATATATACCTTGTACGTGTCTGTGGGTGTGTGTGTTGATTATTGATGTAATATGTAATGCAAAATAATAAAAATGATGCTTAATGATTACTGATTTACTGATTGTTGGAATTTTTGCGAAGTTGGGAACTGAAAGGAAAGGGAACAGAGAATTCTGTGAAGAGAACTGAGAAGTTTTGTAAGAGTAGAATCAGTAGACTGTCAGAGTCAGAGGTCAGAGTGAGTTGTTGTTATGTTGTATCAACAATGCTGAAGTAGCTGAACGCTGAAGTTGATTGTTGTTGTGAGTTTGTTGTGAGTTCGTAAAGGTTTTATAGTTTTATTAATCAATTAAGTGTAAATATGTACATAAATATGTATGTACACAAATATTATGTATTTTTTTCCATTTTTCATACATTTCCACTGGAAATTCTTCGTCTCGTGGTTTTCAGCCTTACTCATTTTTTAATTTTTAATACTCCCAAAAAATGTCAGGCTCAGCTCAGGCCCTCCACCTCATCGTTACAATTTCATAATTAAAATAGTTCCCGAGATTGTGTAGTCTGTAATAAGTGTAACATGTCTTGTCTTATGCCACTGCTATTGCTATCGTACCACAAAAATAATAATTGAATTTTTTATCCATTTAATTTTAATAAGTAATAAATAATCATCGTAAGTTTAAATATGAAATAGTAGCAATGATAGGACGAGGGGCACAAAACAAACACTGTACACTGACAGCCTGACATTGACTAAACTGCTTCCTATAGCAGCAATAAGACACATACAGATATAATTCCTGTGTAACTTGCTCGCTACTAGCACGTTAGCACATTATTGCTACGTAAAGGAAATATCATATTAGTAATTAGTACTCTAAGAAAGAATATTTGTTCCAACATAAATACCCTACAATTATGGGCGACAGTAGTCAGGTGCCAAGTGAAGATTCGATCCCACAATTACACAGGTGTGGAATGCAGTTTTTGACGTTTTAAAAATTATTTACCGACAAAAAGTTCCATCAACAAAGTTTTATGAATTTCTTACTACGAATTTTTAGCATCGAAAACTTTTTCTATTCATTAGTTAAAAGAGAAAGATATTATAATAATTGCTGAACAATTAATATGCAAAACCTCATTGGAAAATTAAAACATTATCTCTCTCAAACTTCTTCAGGAGATATTTCATATAGTATACTATCTGCCTTTGATTTTACTCAAGGATAAACCATCACTTTAATTTTAGCCTCCAATATAAGCATCATGCTAATAAGCTGCAATATTCAATCATCACAGGGTCATCAAGATTTGACACTCCCAAGAATAGCTAATGCAAAATATCCCAAAATATATGATATTATTAATTATTAGAATGATAACGGAATATATGGTATTAGTAGCTTGACATTGACAGTAACTCCACATGATTAATAATAGCAATAGCCTATCATTTCCCGGAATTTAATATTATGTATTTGATTTCTTGATTCTAATTCTAAGTGCAAAAATGTTATTTGCTCTACGAACACCATTCGGAGCTCAAATTCTTTACACACTTGCATTCGTTTGATAAATCACAACTCGCCAGCAACACGGATTTCTGCTTTCACCTGTGCGTGAAAGAAGAAACGCAGAATTTATCCAGCGATGAAAACCCACATGCAAAATTCTCACACATATTGAATTATCAAATTATCCAGAAATTTTTAATCAAAAACAGGCTGAGCATTAACAAGCATATTTGGTCACTTCTGCCGATTCAAGCAAAATATATGTATTATGCATAATAGGCACACATTCAGATGGATTTGTTTTAAAATAACTATTATTGTAAAATTAAAAATGTAGCATCATGTGTCTTCATTTGAAATTCAAAGTTAGTGTTAACAGCAAAATTTTCCTCTCGTAGTTTAGTATGAGCAACATTTTTCTGTTACGATCAAGTATAGAAAACTGATGAAGCTTTGCACGGCATACTGTATTACATGAATGCTGCTCATATAATCGTATGTCGTACGCTGGAGAGAATATTTTTTTTATCTTGAGCAAGCAAAACATACTTACCTCTATAAGGAATCTCAAATCTAATAATCTCTTGTGTAGACACATGGCAGAAGAATTTTTCAGTCATTTACAGCCAATTCCGTGTATATATATATATATATATATATATATATACAGAGAACCGCATGTACACATAACACATGTATTCGGAAACAAAACGAAAACATGTATGTCGTATGGATTCACATTTCACATACAGAAATAAATATCTGCAGTAAATATTAAATATAACATACATTAAGTATAGATTACACGCATGAGAGTACAAGGAATATTACAAGCATGAGCATCCAATCTGACAGATTTCACCCAACACACGGCCAGATACGATGTGGCCTTATCTCCTTGACCGTCTCCTCGAGAAATTTTTAAACGAAAAACAGTGTAATAAGTAATAATGAAAAATTACTGTCATAATAATAAATAATAATGGAATCATGCACAGTTACATGGCGAGAGCGAAGAAAACTGAGAAAAACACACTTGCTTGTCCTTTTTTTTCATCTTCCAAAGATACTACTCCAAAGATATTTGTAGTCCAGGATTACTTTGGGACTATTTGTGCGGAGCAGGAGGAAGAAGAGGGTGTAATTTCTTTAATAACAAAAAAAGTATTACATTTTTAACTACCAAGCTATTCTCTCTCCATTCATCCTTAACCTCTGCAGAGTTTTATTTATACTCAAACATAAGATGATTTCATCCCTCAACTTACTACGACTTCATTGATTCTAGCCAACCACCCAAAAAGTGCATCTATATTTGCAACCAAGCAGACGAATAAAAAAAGAGTAGGGTTGTACGTGGTATCTCCTGCATTCAAATAAACTGCAGCTACAAATTAAAGATTCAGTAGCAAATAGGTATTATTGGTGTGAAAGCGTAAATAATATTTTCTTCCGTAATGTGAACCGCAGGAGAAGAAAAAACGAGAAATCGTTGGTGGTACCAAGAACTGGACATAAAATTGTCTGTAAATACTCAAGGGACATCATGATGGGAAGAATAGCATCTCCACGGTGCTGCAGTACATATGCCCTCACTTTAGCGGTTGTTCTGTTCCTTGTAACCGTCTCCACCGCCTCTGTGGTCCTACCGGAGGTTTTTGAGGACAGCATTGGGGAGGAGACATCAGTGGATCTTGTCTGCAGTAAGTCCAAGGTAAACCATGGTGATCTGGTAGCTCTGAAGTATGTCGCAATAGCTTGTACTTCCGGTAATTTGCTAGTGAAAAAAATAATGCTCTCATTTGATTAAGTTCATCTTAAACTGACAATAATTTTACACAAACATAATAATGTGCAACATTGCTTACATTGTATACAACTGACTGGTTTTGGTAGGTTTCATTTGAGAAAGTATTGATGCGGCACAATTGGCGAATCAATGGACTGGTGGAATATACGAGTTTCCTGGACAAATTCAACATTCCTTTCGAGGTGCAAAGCGACAATGTCAAGTTTAAAAACACAAAATTCGACGGAAAGTGGTAAGTCCAATTCGGTTCGCCGCCGACAATATACATTCTAGAAAATATTCATAATATATATACATTTACCGCGGGATAGTCAGATAAAATTAAATGAATAAAATCGAATTTATATACAAAAGTTCGCTGGACTTAAATTCCTACAGTGCAGGTACCTGCAGTAAAAATACTGCTTAACTATTTTTGTGCTATGGTCAATCTTGCTTGTTGACACTTAATTGAAACTAATTAGTAAAACCAGCGAGAAGATAATGGGACGTAATTTGGGAAATTGCAGGACCTTTAAACTGTCGAAGGACAAGAACCAACCTTTGATTCTCACAGCTACATACAAGTATGGTTCTACCACAGCCGATGCCAAAAAGTTCACCTTTGACATGAGTGTCACAGCTTTCATTGAAGACTCTTCCGTAGAGCTTCCTCAGCAAATCTCGACTGTTGGTGAGCTTACGGGTCAGCGACAGGACTACAGACCCGGAGTTTCCTACCAGTACGTATTCGACTTTGTTCACAAATTTAAGTGGGGAGATTTCGCCACTCAAATGAAACCAATTCTGGACATTCCCGAAAATGCATATGGAAATCAGGACGTGGATCTCCAGTTCTTCATCACTGGTTACATACCTCAAGAGCATGAGTCCACAAATATCAGTTGTCAACCGCCCCGGTTCAACTCTGGTGAAGTCAGTGGTAATGGCAACGGGGGAAGCGCGGGGAACATCAATGGGAGTAATGGCGGTGGGGGAGAAGATTCCTTTGAAGTGGCGTCACCCCCCATTGTGAGAAATAAACGTTTTTTCAACCCCCCTTTCCTCAGCCATATGGGACTCGCAATGAAGGAGGACAAGTACTCGGATATAACAATCAAAACTGGTGATGATGAATTCCCCGCACATAAAGTCATTTTGGCAAGTGAGTACATCTGAGAGATCCAGGCTATATATTTAGATCAAACCTACAGAAAAAGAAATTATTCTACATTACTGAATGAACTTGTAAGCGCTATGAGCTATAGGTTTTTAATCATCACACCAACGTACCTATACTAGTGTATGTGTATGTACTTTATACGCACACGCAATTTTGTTAATGAAAGCATAAAAATAGATACTGTCATCTTTTTACAAATGTTTGGACTACATGCCACGAATTAATCCCCACTAAATACTATACTTACAGACAGCAGCCCAGTTTTGGCCAACATGATTTTCAACTTGACATTCGACAAGAATGAGAGTCTCCTCGATTTGGGAGATCAGATTGGAGGGGACGTGGTTGAGGAACTCATTCGATACACCTACACAGGGAAGGTGGAAGCCATCGAAGAGATAGCGGACCGACTCATCGCAGCGGCTGAAAAGTACGAGCTGCCCAACTTAAAAGCACTGTGTGAATCCGTCTTAGTTCAGCAAATTCGCATGGAGAATGCCATTCAAATGTACACACTGGGCAACGAGGTCAGCTCTACCAAGTTGAAACGGAAGGCGTTCGCTGTTATGAAGGCGTAATAAGAGACTTTTCATTCGTATTACTTTACATATTCATTGTTGTAACCCATGTCCGTCCTGGTTTATGCATGAAATCATACCGAACAAATTGCTTGCTTGCGTATACAATGCACTTTTCTCATTTATAAATCCAATTCCCATTCAGAGTGTTTTAACCAGATCGATAAATTTCTAAACCTTTTGTATCTGATTCCCAGGAACAAATCCAAGATTGCTGCACAGTCAGAAGAATTCCGGAAGCTCAGTGTCCATTATCCCAACTTGATGTTTGAGTTGTTTCTCTCGTAGCCCAAAGCACCTGGAAATACAGATACATATATATTATATACTAAATAAGTATCCATTAAAATCCTCATCAGCAAGGATTTTAGGACCCATTTCGTGTCCAACATGAAACCATCCTTTTCAACGTAACAGACCTTCTTAGCGTAATGCCCACCCTTGAAGAGGTTATCTATTAACAATACGACTATAGATTATGCTTAAAGGATGTATATTTTGTACATCTACGCCTATACGCTTATAAACAGAACACTTATTTTTGTTGACCGTTTGTACCGCTTGATCAAGTAACACAACAGCACGAACTTTGTTCTTCAACACCCCAAGTGATAAAAATTCCTTTTGGGGAACGATTATTTACATTTATATAGGGCATAATGTTTACTCACCTTTTAACTAACATATCCAAACACTTACCAATTCTTTAATCCTAATCAATACTAAATCCTCTAGGAAAATCAAACACAGATACCAGATATTATGTAACTGAACACATACATCAATAAATTGAAAAGTAAAGTATCGGAATTTCATTTCAAATACATGCATATTATGTATATATATATAATTCACACACGTATGTATACCGATACCTATATGTATAATGAATAGGGACAGGCAAAAGCGCTAAAAGCACTGAAATGAAACATGCTTGCTAGACCCTGTCAGTCTACCCTAAACATGTTTCTGACACATGTAAAGAACCCAAATCTGCAAAAAAAATAAAGCACTAAAAGCGTTAAAAGCACACCTAGGAGGCATAGGGCACACCCAACGTTTTTTCAACAGATTTAGCCGAATTTTGCAGCAAAAATGCAAAAAATACCACCTTCCCGTGTCATAAACAGTTTGCAGCGCAGAAATTTCGTTATACCTATGTCGCCAAAATAGTTACAAAAATTAGCTGTTCCGCTGTTCAGTATTATAATTTTATCGTCGGGGTGTCCCAAATTGTGCGATCGTTGATATTACAAATTTAAATACATTTCTCAAATGTGGCTCAATCCACAAAAAGATTAAATTTTTACATTCTATGAACCACACATTTAATTTATAAAGATAATTTACAAGGCAAAAACGTGAAATAACGGCAAAAAACGATAAAGCACTAAAAGCACAGGCTGATTTTCGAAAAAGCACACCCTAAAAATTTTAAAGCGCAATGTATTCAAAAAATAAAGTGCAAGTTGCCTGCCCCTAAAAAATGAATGACATTTACTTGTGCAGCACTTCAAAATTTTGACCGACGAATCCAAAATTTTTCGGTTTGCTTTTTGTTTTCTTCCTCTTCTTGAATTTTTTTTTCTTGTTTGATCTAATTTGTACTCATCCGTGTGATCTTCCATTAGAATTTGCGTTTATTTGACCGTGTTTTTGGTTGGGTTTTCGATTCAATAATGTCAATGATTTTCGGCAATTACCTTTTCTTGGACCATATAGCCTTGGTACCTCGAGGGTGAATATATATAATTTGATCATCTCCCCGCGGTCTTAATATTCAAAGTGATCATCTTCACCAGTTCAACAATTCATTTATTTGTGATTTAACGCTGTATTCAGGTACCTAGTGAAATAAAAATTAAATATGTATACAATCTTAATATCAGCAAGATTTTTTCAAAATTAAAAAAAAAAAAACGTTTGGGCTAATTTCGGTGTTAAATTTAAAGTTTGAAACCCATGGAATTACCAGATGATGATTGCTTCCACGCATGACTGATTCATTATGTATCGAATTGTATACTTCACCCTCGACCTGTTTTACCCCTTTAATAAAATTCTAATTAATAAAAAGAACACTGATTATTTTTTTGTGCTTGAAACATGATCCCATTTAAATGGGATGGAACAGTAGAAAATAACGGGACAAATTGGAGGCAAAATAGACCATTGTTTAGCGTGACAAATCCTCCCCCTTTTCATCTGTATAAGGTCCAACAATTTTTCAAATAATATTTAAATCAGCATAATTGCCGTCTCCCCTTGTAAATGATATAGCTTTTTAAAAGTTTTTAATGTTGATTTAGATTTTATAAAGGGGAAAAAAAGTGTATGATAAAAACAAGTTGAAAAAATTATTAAAAAAACAGTATGTGGATCACGTGCGGAGAAAAGAAAAGGGAAAATAAAGATGAAAAACAACGAGATTTTCTTCATGCGATTTTCCTTATGTGAAAGATGAAAAATTATACGGAAAATTATTAGTTTTATTTTGCAGTGAAAATATGTTCTATAACCGATCTCGAGGAACGACTTTGGATATATGGCGTTAACGACTTTCGTTAAGGTTTTTTCGTTAAATCACATTTACGTGCATAATTTAGGGAAAAAAATTACGCCTTTTTTTTTTAATAATATTTCTCTGTGGAACAACCTCCAAAGGCGTAAGCCGGTACATTTTTCACAGGCAAGTTTTTTTTTCCACGTTTAAAACACATAAGAAAAAGATGGGTGAGCATTTATTTTTCTTTTGGTACTCTTAACTTACAATTGCTTGATGTATGATATGATATTGTGTATTTTTTTTTGTTTAAAGAAAAAGTTGAAGTGCATATAAAATGACCTACACAAACTTCCTTTCGCCTTCAGTCAGTGAATAGAAAGGGGATGAGAAGGGAATTTTTTAATGTTATTGTTATTATGATATAGTTTGTGGCAAGTTCACGGTCAAAAGAAAAAGCAGTTTTGATCATTTTTTTGTTACCTCTGTTCTTGTTATTTTTTTGTGTTGGTGTTCCTTATTGTTTTGGTTTAGTTAAACGGACTTTTCCTTTGAACACTGACGCTGATCTTCCTTTTTACTTATTTGTGAATTGCTCAAGATTCGGCATTTTTGTTTGGCGGATGTACATTTAACGAAATACGGGAAAGATGAGAATTTCAAGAAATCGGTGGTTCCTCTACTATTTTGTGGGAGTTCAAGCAATTTTCTTCCTAGTTTTTGTGGTCAATTCCGCTTCCGGAAAATCGGGTTGGTGTAGGGAACCTCCGACAAAGAGGAAATGGAGATTTCCTCCACCGCCGCCTCCTCCACGTCCATCCGTATCGAAATTTGTTAAAACACCGCCGTTGCAACTCTTCCGGTTCCACACTCCACCCGCTCGGCAGCCGGGAAGACCGTTGTTGTTTTTGTTCAAACATAATAATCATAATGGTAAGCTTATTTTCTGTATCTTTTTTTTATCTATTCAAACTATGGGTGTATTCAAAACAAGTAAATTGATTTAATAAACCCTTTTCACGCTTATGTCGTTAGTTCGTTAGCTTTTTTGACATCATCGATACATTTACGAAGATTATTTCATAGACTTTGGATAATATCCACATTAAAAGTAACTTGGATATAATTACCTCTCGCGTCCTGCTCGTTCTCGTATGCACATTTATGCGTGAAAAATAGAGTTTGATGGTTTCCGTACTTGAATCCCTGCGAAGATTTACATTGCAGGGAAATATTCAAAGTTGCATACTGAAATATATGTTAACGTGAATACAAATTGAGCTAGAAACGAATGTATAGATAAGATTAGAAAAGCTTAGTCTATTTTGGTAGGAATGATTTTGAGACTTTCCTTTCCGGATTGATCGCTCAGAAGAGTTATGATTTAATTCATATTATTCTTTAATCTGTGAGTGCAATTCTGCATTGGTTGGCTTTGTAGCTTCTCCCTGATAATGTACGTAAAATCCGTAATTCTAATTATTCCAAAAGCAATAAACAAAACGTATTACCTTCAAATGTACACTATGTCAAATTATGGCGTTCCCTAGCACTGAAATTATGCCTTCACGTTTGTTTTATCCCCTCAAGTTAGTAGGAGCCTACTTAATTTGACGTAAATGTAATTACAGGTTTAATATAGAAATAGTTTTTTTTTGTAGCATTTATTAGTAAATATAGTACAAACCCCAAACTGATTATCTCGTTATTTTACTTATTTGAATGGCCAAAGGTTTCCGGTATGAGCAATACGTGGGTCCGCGTTGTTACAATCTACCTAATATCATCAATGATCAAGCTTCATCCCTCAACACGAACGGAAGGTGTGTTAAAGTCTGCAAAGACCGGGACTGCAAAAGATGTCGCAAAATGAAGCCAGGATCTATTGGTCATTTCAAGCTGGCCGAGGTCGGGATGGATGACGAGATCACGTCCGTCACCCCTTGTGAGGATATCTTGGAGCATGCGTAAATTAAATCAGTGCAGTGTGCGTATTGTGGCTGATGTACAAATAGTACTTTGTTGATTTTTAAATTTGTTGGTAATCTTATTTTTGTACTTAATGCCAAAGAAGACTTGCAAGCTTCCAACTATACACGAATCTCGTGTAAGTTCAAAAAGACCTTATTTATTGTTTTTTATTGTTGACGTATATACATAATGTGTTTCGATTTTCATATGTGTTAAAAAACATTTGTTCGTGTTTTTCAGAAAGTCAATAAAAGTAATGCTTTTGAAGCGTATGAAAAAATGCAAACTTTCCGTGATAAACAGATACAACTATATTAGATCTTCGAGCTCTTAAAATTTCCAAAAGAAAGTGGCTTCGCTATTCCCTGAGCAGTATGACCCATTCCGTGAGAAAGGATCTACTTGTTAGGGCCACGTGTCGTGCCCTGTTGAAAGAAAGTATTTAGCCATTTCTTATGTATTTTAATTGTTATTGTAGAAAATTAATTTTGGGACACGCAAAGCTTTCGGACCAGAACAGAAATATATGCAGATAATACTAATTTTTGTGTTACATTTTTCTCACTCCAAATATTTCCAGTACTGTGAAGCACGTAAATTTAGCTCAAATTTTATTTTCCAAAAAATATGAAATCTGTGAAATCCTACCTTGAAGCGTAAGGTCCAATTAGAGTGTACATGTCTGTGTATGTACTATGTACACAAGGCGTGTTACAAATTTTTTATTCGAATATTTTGGCAAATGTATATATAATATGTATACATATGTTCATTCGATGTCCATTAAATCAGTAATAGTGAGCGATCTCATGCAGCCCCGTTGTGCTCGGGTGTTTTGTGAGATTCTTTTCACCCCCAGACGCAAGAATACGAAATGGACGACTGGAGCATTTCTCCCTTGTCGCCTTCCTTTAAATATAAGACAAATTTTGTAGAAAGTGTACCTCATACCATTATCATCTATAAATTATTTTCCTGGAAAATCCCAAACACAAAATTTTTCTTTCTGGTCGAATTGACATAACTTTTATGATTGATTGCCATTTTTTATATGTACAAAGTTTCTCACATAATAACAAACAACCTTCACCATTAACGGTCATAAGAAAGTCTCATTGAATTTCAATAATATGCTAATCAGCCATATTTGAGGTGTGTTTCAGATTTCACGTAATTTACCTCCCCAATAATAAACAGTCCCGCACCAAATAATTCACCCCAGTACATTTCTGAAAGTAATAGCGTGTTTGTGAGGAGATTATTATTTAATAACAATATCAGAAGCCAGTCAGTCGCAGTATTCAAATTAAATGGAAAGTTTATATGGTTTCTCTTGGCTCTTGGGGTTTTTACAGCTTCGCTATACCAGCAAAACAAATTGAGTGAAAACAGGCTTCCCCCCTTATTATGATGGACCAAGACCAGAGGCGAGAGCAGGTCGGACGTGTCATAAATTCTGAAGAATATGTGAACTTTCAATTTCTCACAAAAAATTTTCTCTACTTTTTTACTCCTGCAAAAGTATTATTATTTACCACCATAATAATAATTTGTTGCAAGCGATGAAATGACCCAAGTAATTTGTATTAAAAAGTAGTAACTCCCTCTTTCTGCTTTCCCCCAAAAAAGATTACATCTACACAGAAGGACAATAGTCGTGTCAAGAAAGAGGGTGTGATACTAAAATTTCCTCCAAATATTTTCTCCAAAGTAGGAATATGATTTAGGAGCTTACGATTGTATTTTATTTGACATGATTATGTTACTTTTACTACTACTACACCCAGGAGTGCTTGTCACCAGACACGGAGAGGATGAAGAAGAAAAGCCAGATGGGAAGAAAGGGTTAAAAAAATGGTTGTAACTACTGACCTTATAACATGAAAGTGAAAACCCGTCATTCTTGTCTATAGCG
Source organism: Disparrhopalites patrizii (assembly GCA_034698585.1). Taxonomy (NCBI): domain Eukaryota; kingdom Metazoa; phylum Arthropoda; class Collembola; order Symphypleona; family Sminthuridae; genus Disparrhopalites; species Disparrhopalites patrizii. The sequence goes on along the minus strand of JAQGBT010002430.1, from coordinate 8,396 downwards.
GATCCTTTTATCCAAATATTGCTATAATCTTTGTACATATTGTGACTTTTTATTTTTTTTTACGAAAAAAAAAACAAATACGTCTGTACACTACCTTGCCCCAATGCATCATGTGGTGTTCCCCTTATTTGAAGCCGATGGCAGTACAAATCACAGTCAAATATCCCATTTTTATGTAGGTGCAAGCACTTAAGCACGTCAGATTTACTGGATTGGCTTGATTTCCCCTTAACTATATATCTACCGGTAAATATTTATGTATTACAGCATTTCGCGAGTGATTGAGTCCAATTAAAGGGAAGTACAAAGACTAATGAAAGAGAGAGGGGTAAATAGAGAGATTGAGAGAGAGAGAATCCTATACCGGAAATGGACTCACCAGCACCTTTATTTTCCTTTTGTTTTATCTGCCAACCCTTTTTGTCTGCCTTTTTACCATTGGAAGTCACGATAACAAGTATTCCTTTTACTTCATTTTTTTTCTCTTTCATCTAACTGCGATCTTCTTCATTACTGTTCTTCTCACTCTTGATTGTTGGGTGTCCGAGATTTATATAAAAAGAGAGTCACTCTAGTCTTGCTTCACGCATTGGAAATATTTTTTGTAAAGCCCTTGACTCCTGTGTGATATACTTGTTTATTTTTACACACGTTCTGTTTTTGTATACTTTTGTTTTTGTACTATAACTCCCTCAAGAGACATTCCTTTACGACGTATGTGCTCCGTATAACTCACTCCCAGCCTCAGGAAGAGAGTTCATCAAAAGTAAAACAAACAAAGGAAGGACATTGTTTACATTTTGTTCCCCTTGCAAAAGTAGCATACATTTGCAAAATTATAATAAAACAGATAAAAACTGAAGGGAAAAGGAAAAAACAGAAGTGTACCAGTGAATACAGAAGAAGATGAAGGCGGATCTGGTGTCATGTCTGGTGATGTTGGTGATTGTGACCGTTGCCGGTCATTGTTCCGGAGCATCTCTCCGAGTAAAAAGGCGTGATAATCCTTTCGTGACGCTCTATGCCAACGAGTACCACCGGGGTAGCTCTTCCATTCTTTTTTTTTTTTTAAATAAATGTTCTAGTGATCTAATTTTTTTTATTCCTTTTATCTAACACCTCCTTGCACCGTTCTTAATTAAAAGTGCATTAATTATTCTTGCATTTTTATGGGAAGGGAAGAGCCATTGTTGAATGGGGATCTTTCCCACGACTGTATGTATCCAATGGAATTGACCATAGACAATTTTTTATGGGATTTAAAATAAACATTTTAATTAAGTTGTTTTACTTTCCTCCGCACGTGTATATACTGGTAATAAATTTAGAAATGTGGAAAAGATAAGCTAATTAGGTTGAGATTATGGGATACTACTATCTTTTAGAGGTATGATGATAATGATATACCTCTAAAAATAGCCCTTATATGTAAATGCGTAACGTGGTTATTGTTTTGGAAGAATTTATTCGGGATTTTTGGAAGGATTTATTATTCAGGAATAACATATTAAAAGGATGTATTAGTTGCCAATAAAATTAAAATTAAAAATTAATTTTTTTAAGTCGTTTAAATTGGGATTTATGATCGTAGGTGAGCATCACATTGAATATTTGAAGGGCGGCTGCAAAAATTTGCCGTTGGACAGGGATAATTGGGCCAGCTCCATCAATACACACAACAGGTGAGCTTATTCGGATCTTCTAATTAGTATCACCTTGCCCCAATGACATTATTTATGAATGTAAGATGTGTCCAGGTATCTATAGGTATACCTATATTGTTGTCCAAAAGAATTTTCATCCTGATTTCAGAGATTAGTTAATTAATTAAGAATTAATTAACATTTAATGTTCATTGAGGCAAAACGTGAATTAATTCATTTATTATATATATAGACATTAATTAATTAAAAAGGAAAATCAAGTATAACATCAAATTTCCATTGAGGCAAAATGTGATTAATAATAATTAATATTAATTGTTATTTGTATTTTTTTGAATAATTTTCAGGTGTGTCGACGTCTGCGACCTGAAAGACTGCCGGGGCAAATGCGTCCGAATCTACCCATCCAGAGCCAGCAAGATAGACGTGGGTCTGAGATTGAGCATGAAAGAGTTTAATGATCAAGCCACGTCCATTAAAAGTTGTTACGTCCACATAAGGAGCTAGAATCAAACTCGAAAGGGGACAAGAAATTTAAAAATAATACATAAACCTGTTTAAAAGAAAGTGCAAATTGACTTATGCGAGTTTTCTATTTATAAAAAGAATTCAGTATGAAAGAGAAAATGTATTAGATCATGTGCTAAAAATAATAATATTGTTTGCAAAGGAGAAATTTATTGCTGAATGATGTGACTGCACTTGTACATAACTTTCTTGTTGATTGGTTCATTAACTTCGGGGTGGTTTTACTAGTTATTTTTAATAATAAAAATTTTGATCTTCCAAGACATTTGTTGTTTCAAAACTTTCTTCTATCGGTAATTACTTAAGTCGTTCTTTCCCCACATGTTCTTTTACTTAATGTGGGGGTCACCATATGACGGCAATGATCGTGACTCACGTACAATATACGATTTGCGGTAAGCCCAAAGAATTTTTACAACTTGAAGCAAAAGTCCTTGCAGTTAAATGACCATTATTGTATCAATCAAATGCGTAATCCAAGCAAAAAAAGCAGAATCTATATAACCTAAATACCTAATGGGTCATCCGTTTTCGTAGTTTCTTTAAACCACAATAGAATTCCAATGGGGAAAGATGAGATATTTTGGGTTAGCATGTCGTGACGTCAATGCATTCCATGACCTGTGACCTTGCAAAGAGGTCACATTCGCACCTCAGGGTCAAGTATAGGACAATTACACACCACAATTAATAATTTAAAATATATAGTACTAGCACGCAAACGTATTTTTCTTGCTTTCACAATGTCCATTTTGCGTATATGTATATTATGATATTAATTTTATTTCATTTATTCACGTATACATATAATAGGAACTAATGTGTTTATAATTATCAACGTTATATTTATACAAATGCCTTCTTACGAGGGTGAGTCCACGGTTAAACTGAAATAACTAAACATTAATTAATTTAATAGCAGCTACTGACTGAAGTAGTCAGGATCAAACCTATAATATCTTGCTAAAATTTGCAAATGGGTCATTAATTTTGATTCTACGCGTCAATTAGAGTTGTGCAACAGTAACTAGGCACTTGTACATGGGTGTACAAACGTGAAGTACATTTTTTGTCCAAGATATTTGGGTCTTATAAATTATATTAATATATGTACATAAATATATTTTCATATAGTATACTTTAATATATTCTTCATTTCTTGTAGTGTCATCCTATCCTTCTAAAATATTCCTCGTACAGTGCCATGACATAGATAACGGACATGCCGGCGAGCAATCCGATATTTTGAATCATGAGAACTCTCATCCCTTTGGAGACGGAGGCTTGACTGGATTTAAATGCCACTTCGTTCAATTCAGGAATCTGTAAAAAATACGTCATCATAAAAGCAAAAAAACACCAAGAACAAAAAAATGAGCAAAACTTTCCCCCAAAAATCCCACGCAAATACCTGGAGAATTATTTCACACTTAATTAATTCACTGTTACAGGTTATTTTTGCGTAATTAAGATGTTCGTAATTCTTAATTTATCATTACCAATTGTAATTCTCTCATTACAAGCGTTGTAAATGTCTGTATATTTTCCAAGCCACATTTTTTGATGAGAATAATTTTTGATGAGAACTTAATACTTACCATGTCCACTAAGGCAATGTACAAAAACATGCCAGCCGCCAGGGCAAAGACGTAGTGACTAGCTTCAACGCCTCCGACCCAAATCCCCACACATAGGCCGACGTAGGTGGAACAGGACGAGAGGAATTTAAGGATGAAAGCCTGGCGAAAGGGCAAACCGGCATTGAGAAGTACGGCGAATTCCCCTGAAAAAAAAAGACAAAAAGAATTCACTTTGTGAAGAAAAAAATTAATTAAAAAAAATTTATAACCAATTAAAATCCCGATGTTATTCAACACTATATAAGACCTGTTTTGGAACATTATCATTTCCATTAATCAATAATGATTACCATTCCAGGCCAGAATTAATATTAATGATATGCAGTCAGAGAGTGGCATGACAGTTGGAATTTAAAAGAACACCGTATTTCCATTTTTTACCAAGTTCATGAGGGAATTCCTCCAGCAAAATTCCCAGAGAAATGCTGAACCCTGTCAAGATACTGTCATGGAAGGCAGTTCCGATGGAAAGTCCGTCCACAAAGTCAAGGAAAGAGTCTCCCACAATGACCATCCAGGCCTGAGAAGACACCAGAGCCAGGCTTCCCTCCTGGAATTTAATGGGATGCAATTCATTGGTGTCCATCCAGAATTTCTATAATCACAAAAATATACATTTATGCAAATATCTCTCTCAGGCTTTCAATAATAATGAATTACTTCCGTTTGGAGCTTTTAACTGTATTTACTAGATGCACTAGAAGTATCTACATCGAATTTTATTTTAACAAATAAACGAAATTCAAGAATATTACAACGGTAAATTACATTAGGTCGATAGCTATGACTGTTTTCCTTGTGGGACAAATTCGATTCCTGCAAGAATATCTTGCTGCCAGTGGCTAAATTGAAGTTGTCCAGATTAATGTCAATGTCACTTTCATCACTGATTCGTCTCTCGGGATTCTGGATGTCCTTGAAACTCCGGGAAGAGAGGATCGTGATGCTCCCGGAACTCACCTCTTTTGGCGGGGCGGCCAGATGGTTCATAATTTTTGTGTTTCGCCTCGTATGAACTTTTCTCTGGAATTATTCAAACCTTATCAAAATTTCAATTTAAAGTGACAAGTAAGCCACCATGATCAGAAGAAAAATTCATTTTGTGTCCAAACCTCGTTGTAATGGAAGAAAATTTTCAACACCCGTTCAATCATGAGGAAGGTCCAGAGGCCAGCGGCTATTATGAGACATCTGCCCAAGTATTTCTTCCCAATTTCCGGTTTGGCTTCTAAACTAAACGCCTGGGGAAATGCCACAAACAAAATTGAAATCAAAGAACATTGTGTAAGGTCCATTCTAACTACTATATACATACAGAGTCATTATAGAATGGAAAAGTATGGATTTCAAAATGAATTTGTTTATTAGCTTTTGCAAGGTGCAAAAAAATTACTTTAGGCAAAAGATGAAAGACGGCACTTCCGGTGAGTGTCCCTGCCGCCAAGCCCACCATAGCCACGATGAATTTCTCGTATAAATCCTTCCGTAAAAGTGGAAGGAGGATGACTCCAAGGCGAGCGAAAACTATTTCCGCAGTGCAGCAGACTATCCCATAAATCCATACTACAAAATCGGGAAGAATCACATATGAAAAAATTAACTTTTGTAGGAGGAAACAAATCTCATAAATATTAAATCCAGGGGACACAATTAAACCAATCCGGGATCTTAATTTTTAAATAATACATAAATAAAATAATTAATATTTAAAAGACTCTCTCTATGTATAAAAAAATCAATACTAAATCCATACTAAAAAATGGGGAAGAATAACATATGAATAAATTAAATTTTGTACGATAAAAAAAATCGAATAATTATAAAGTCCAGAGGACGCAATTAAGCCAATCCGGGTTCTTAATTTTTAAATAATAAATAAATAAAATAAGTAATATTTAAAAGACTCTCTCTATATGTATAAAAATTATGTAATATAAATTGGGCAACCTTTTTCAATTGCTGGGTGTTCGTTCCGAGGTTCCACGAGATCATCCACGACGGTATTATCCCTGCTTTCTTCGTCCTCCTCCTCCTCCGTTTGCCTCCTCTCCCCGCCCACAGTCTTCTGGATGTGGAAGCAATCCGGCTCCTGGATACTGAACCAGATGTACTGGTGACAGTAATGGGTCTCATTATGCCATTTACACCCCCTCAACTTCTTCATCCTCAACTTTTGAAGGGCCTCCAGGTCCTCGGCCATGGAATGTTCCTCCACTTCCGGGAGGTCATCCTCCTCCTTTATCTCCTCATTGTCCTCTCCATGATAATGGAATTTCCCCGTCTCATTCACAGTATTACTACTCCCATTAATTTTCTTTAGGACTAATAATGGATCCGGGATACTCTGGTGATCTCTCTTCTTCCGTTCCAGGCTAATTATCCTCCGCGGCTCATCATCATCCTCAAGAGATCCATGAATGGGACACTTTCGACTACTGGAGCTATTGTCCTTCTTCCAAAGGATTCGGAACAAATTCAAAAATCTCTCGTGACTCCACGAACACCTCCATGCTCTCCAGTATTCGGTATTTGTAGCCACTTTCTCTGTTTCTTCGTGTGATCCATTTAGAACTGACACAGGGTCATCGCCGTGCACGTAGAAGAATCCCCGGCTTTTGGTAATCACATTTGACGTGTAACTTAATGACTGTTCCAGCGGCCCTTGGGCTTGGACGCTGATTTGGAGGACAAATATTAGGAACACTGGGGATTTTATCAGTGGGGTCAACTGTATTAAACGAGTCATTTTTTTAAGGAATGCCGGAAGAAACAACGGAGTTAAAAACAAAGTTAGAAACAGAGCTAAAAACGAAGTTAAAAATGGGATCAGCGGAGATCTCGACGTTTGTATCCGTCGGCACGGCACTAATCAATTAAAAAATGGGGAAGCTCAAACGTTTTTTATGAGCCTGAAGTCAGCACAATGTTTAAAGGTCCTGATTTCAGCATTTTTTCCAAGGCATTTCCACTAAGAAAATTTAACGAATATAACCCTTTTAGCCTATATATACCTATCTGTAGCGTAGAAATATGTACGTGGACATGGGCACCGAAATAGATACGTAAATGTAAATAAATATTGGGTCAATGCTGATGTCAACAAACAATTGTTGTACACGGTGACACTCACAACTTTGTTTATACTCCTGGTTCAATTGCTACACGGCTGTAAAAACAAAGTTATGCAAATGTTTTAACGATTATTTCGGTGCTAACAATATATTCAACATCACTAAAATTACTAAAAGATGCAAATTTTCCTCAGTTATTCCTGCACTTATTTTCATCGGAATAATCTTATGGGCTCCATAAATGCTAATGGGATTTTTCGGGTGTGTATACTTATTTTCCATTGAGATAATCTTTCCATAAATCCTGATTGGATTTTTTTTGTACACTTATTTCCATCGAGGTGATGTATGGGTTCCGTAAATGCTAATTGGATTTTTCAGAGGAGGCCTTTGGGCAACAGGTACAGCTTGCATTTGCACGGGGATACTTCCGTAATGATGTGCTGACCTGTGCAAATACAATTTTTATCGGTACGATTTGTATCATGCTGAAACAAAAGATAAACCCGTAGGAAATTGATGTATTTCCATTTTATTTGGCACGTGTAGCAATGCACTGTCTGGATCCCTTGCACAACACCAAAATAAATGTTTAACCTTGTGTCAGCTAATTTGCATGGAAATGCCCGTCTCAATGGGTAATTCGACCTTTCCTGATAATCGTTGATGGCTCAAATCCACGATCACCACCCACTGTCAAAATAGTTTCTCCATTTTTGGATCAACTCACTTTTCAATCCAAAAACGATTCATTGAATGCATCCAATGTCACCGGGATGGCGGGTTTACTAGCATTACTCCTAAGGAATAATGCTTTTATTGGAATAAAATTGTAATATTTTTGCCTTTCCATGACGCTCTAGTGTGGGAAAAAACCTTTTTTATTCTTTTCCTCTAGAGTTGTAGGTTTTTTAAAATGTTCTGTTATGTATATTATGTACAAAATCACAAAGAATTAAATTATATAGTCACATCTGAAAAAGTGCTGGAGCTGGTCCCACGCTGCATTCTAAGTAAATGAGAGAAGAGCACGAAAATTTCTTGGGTTTTAATATGAAACTATTGTGCCCGTGCCGTGTACGCGACTGGCGAAAAGTCTTATTATAATATTATAAATGCCTTATATAGGTACAAAATATATTACGCATAAGGCATTGAGAGAATACGGAGATTGGGATTAGGATTAATTTTCGGATTATTCTTTAACTTCAGTTCTTCTATGGATTAAGATTCTTCTGCAGATCGTCAGAAGCAAGTCGTGTGGATTTTTTTCAGGTTGTAAAAGTCGTGTATTCGCTGTATGTAGTATATATACATACATACTATATAATCCATAATCCCAAATTATTGGATTAAGGAATTAAAACATTCAACAAGACGGCACAAGATCATATTATAGAAGTTTCTCCATGATTCTTATGGAACTTTGTAACGCAAAAATCTTCTGAATGAGATCTCCGTGGGGCTACTTATTATTGTTAAATACAATATTA
>JAQGBT010002429.1:0-24159 GCA_034698585.1 Disparrhopalites patrizii | reverse complement strand
AGAGAGAGAAAGAGAGAGAAAGAGAGAGAAAGAGAGAGAAAGAGAGAGAGAAGAATGTCTTTCTCCACCCCCTATTAGGAAATGATTGAGCAGACCAATTAACGTCCCAAGAATGTCTTGACATTTGACTCCACGAGGCGCCTGATTGTCCCACCTAGAGAAACTTGACTCTTTACAGGTATAGTGTCACCATGGACGGCGCCACGTACTTTTAGCCTTCTCTCTCTCTCTCTCCCTCCCTGTCTTCTTATTAGTCCCTACCACCATTCTCACTCTCTCTCCTTCTCTCCCTCTCGGATTGTTCTTTACATATGCCCGAAAAAACCCTACAAGCGTTACCACAATCTGGCTTACGGACAAGACCAGCTTCATCCACGTCCAATATACCCTACACGCACACACAGAGAAGCCTCCATTGCCTCAAATGCCTTCACACCGTCAAAAAACTGTGGGGCGATGGGCTTGTAAAAATTCAAACAACTCACCGATCCGAAAACCGGATTATAGAATGTATAGCCATAGAATTTAAAAAAAAAAAAACCAGACAATGATCATACAACTGATTTCATTAGGCGCCATTATGTCAACCCGAACACTGCATCAAAAAGAAGAAACAAAAGAGAGGAAAAAAGTAACCACAACGACAATGTTGTTGTTGGTTGATCTCTCTCTCTCTCTCTTGAACTTACAACCCCTTCTTATTGAATTTTTACCTACAAGAAGATGAAGAAGGTGTAGAAGAGGAAAAGCCCACTCATGTATACAGGTTGTACACCTTAAGGAACCGTCATCTCCTCCTTGTGGTGGAGAGGGTGAAAAATTAAGCCAACAAGATCAATTGTGTGACAATGCTCGCGGAGAGACGGATAGAGTGGGAAAGAGCGGGAGAGAGAGAGAGAGAGAGAGAGAGAGAGAGAGAGAGCAAGGAGACATTCCATCCAAATGGACAAACCTCATTACGTCCAGTTACCACTTTTTAATACCTGAATCCCGCCCACCGCAATGTGAAGACAAATTACAAGCTGGAACTTCATCAACTTCACTTCATTGCATTTTTTTCAACTCTCTCTCTCTCTCTGTCTCTCTTTCTGTCTCTCTTTCTCGCTCACTCTCCATATTTTTCTTCCCGTCTTTATTTTCCGCTCTCTTTCTCTATTTCTCTCTCTACTTCTCTGTTTATCTCTCTATCTGCGTCTCTTTCTATTATCTCAGTTTATTTCTCCTTCTCTTTCTCTATCCTCGCCTGTCTCTCTATTTCCCCCATCTCTGTGGAAGGTCCAGTCCTCCTATCAAAAATCTGTCACTTGTATCTTTCTCCTCAAGATCCTCAATCTCGCTCTGTCTGTCCAAGGACAGTGTTTATACACATCAAAGGCTTCCATAACCCATGACTGGTCCTGATAGATCCCTCCTTTATATATCAGTTATTTAGTAATCCACGAAAAGAAAATTGAAGGGATCATGATCATGGTAAAAGGGGGTATTTAATTCCGAAAAAAAAAATCCATGATACACGTACGCAAAAGAATGTGTATATGAATCACTTTAGTCTAGTTTTTCATATTAAAAGGCCAGTAAAAACGTGTGACTGTAAAAAAAAAACAAAATGTGACTGTAAAAAAAAAATGATGGAGTATGTTTTGTGTTCCTGTATTTTTTTTTTCTTCTTCTTTTTCTTGTTCTTCTCGTGTGGTTTTTGTGGTCGCAACTCATCCAATGAGGGTTGATTTTTCTTTATCATCATCATCAGAGTCATCATTATCATCATCTTGGAGCTACTAAAAGCCCCAGCGGTGAACCCTTTGGCTTCCTTCTAGTACATAAAGACAATAAATATCAAAGACCAATAGAAGTGTGTGAAATCCTTGACGTCGTTAACTTTTCCTTTGGCCTACACAATAACATACGGAGAGTCTCCTCCACCAGACATTTACAGGCCTTGGTACAGTAATTGAGAAGACTAAAAGTCTGTATGTCATAAATGAGGGGGTTGTAATATTAAAGTGTAGGAAATGGAGAGATTCTTTCCCTTGGGTTTTGCAGTATCCTTTTTCTGTACTAATGTGGTCTGAATTTATCCAGGCCCCGTTTCCCCTCATTTTTGCTACATTATACCAAGTGCACACATTAACTTGGTCATTTTAATAGTATAATATCCCCCCAAAATGTCCCTCCTCTCCAAGTCTTTTACACCTCCTAATGTGCTAAGGGGAAAAAAAGGCCACTGGCCCCGTCACCAAATGGCTCTATGTGTATAGACAAGGGTTTATAATTAAAAATTTTTCTTTGGGGGGGGGGAGAGGGAGTAAGAAAGGCAAATTATCCCAAGGATTTTTGAGACTTTTACTTATGTTTGGAAACTCTAGATTTATTATTACGGTGACCATCGTATTGGATGTAGTCAAGTGGAACGTTGTGAGTAGCCAGACAGTTACACTTGTCTAAACATTTTTCTTTAAAAAAAAAATAACGCCTCACTTATACTCTCTCTCTCTCTTTGCTGGAGACATACCTTCTCTCTCCCCTCACCCTCCCCAAAAAGTATCCTTGTGGCTACACACAGATATGCAGTTACATGGTCATATTAGTGGGGAGAATGTCTAAAAATTTTTGGGGAAAAAGTTTCATGAAATCATAAAATGTCTTATCAAATAACCATTCCCTGGCTGTGTTTTCCAGGATGGGGAAAAATAACCATTATGATTTAAGTGTGAAAATATCCTGTCGCTGACACACTGCTCCCATACTTGTGCTCCGAAACCCCCCAAAAACTAAAGACAAAAGTTCAACAATGTATGTATAATTATTGTTGGAGATATTTGGGAACCTGTGTGTACCAGAACTGTATTGTTACCCTCGAGTTTCGCTATCTCTCTCTCTCTCCGAACTTCTCTATGTCGCTCTCAAGTCCTCACTTGCTCTCTCTCTCTCTCTCTCAGCATGGCCACTTTGGAGTCTGGACTCGCTCTCTCCTAATTATACGTACTTGTGTAAACAAAAAAGGTAATGAAGGAAGAGAATAATCTGAGACTTTTATAATCTCTTTTTCCCCCGTATGCTACATGTATACTGCTCCCCAATGACCGTATGCGTGACCAGTGGTCTCGTCCATCTTCGGAGGTATTACTTACTTATCCAGTAAATGTGTCCTCTTAAACCTTGTCCAGACCTAACTGTTTCTCCAGGTGATGTGCATATTTACTGACGTACATTAATGCTCTCTCTCTTTTCTCTCCTCACATCTTTTCTCTTATTCTCTCTCTCCTGCGCATCTCCACGCCTTTCGGAAAATTATAAATTTTCCATTTGTTTTATTCTGTTGATATATTCATCTCTTTTCTTTTCGTTTTCTCTCGTTCTTCCCCTTTCGTGGCTCCCTGTATTTTCTTCCTCTCTCTTTCGTCTCTCCCTTTTCTCCGTCTCTCTCTTTTCCTCTTCTCTCTCTCTACTCTCTGTTTTCTCCTTCTCTCTCTCGTCTCTCTGTTTTCTCCTTCTCTCTCTCGTATCTCTCTTTTCTCCTTCTGTATCTCGTATCTCTATTTTCTCCTTCTCTTTCTCGTCTCTCCCTTTTCTCCTTATGTCTCTCTCGTCTCTCTCTTTTCTCCTTCTCTCTCTTTCTCTCGTCTCTATTTTGTCCTTTCACTTATATCTCTCTTTCTCTCGTCTGTATTTTCTCCTTCTCTTGATCTCTCTCGCTTTCTCTCGTCTCTGTATTTACTCCTTCTCATTCTTATCTCCCTCTTTTATCCCTCTCTGTACACACTATTATTTTTCTCTATGTTAATGTTCACCTCTCTCCTTTCTCTGTTTCTCCCTCCGCCTCTTTTTCTCGTACTTGATTATTTGCTTGCTACAACTTCTGTCCTTATGCCATTCTCGCATATATGTATATTTCTCACTCATTGTCTCTCTCTTCCTTCTCTGTCTCACCCTATTTCTCACTAAATTTCTCTCTTCCTTCTCTATCTTACTCTAGTTCTCTCTCTCGTGTCTCTTCCTCCTTCTCCCTCCGTCCTCCTTTTCTTCGTCTCTCTCTCTCTACATCACCCTTTCGCTCTCTTACCCTCTATATTGTATTTCTCTACCCCCTCTTGTTCTCTCACTTCATGTTCCCAGGAAGACGAAGCCTGTGTAAGCTATCGAGGTTGGATAAGGACTCTTCTGAAAAAATCAATAGGATGTCACTGTCTGAGTGTGTAGATTACCGGAGGAGGAGGAGAGAGAGAGACTCAGTGAGAGCAAAATCTGATGACTATGATGAAAAATTTAGTGGAAATTTCCTTGACGACAACGACGAGAGAAAAGGGAGAAAAAAGGACTGGGTAATCGTGAGAACACATTGAACACATGTATTGGTGGTGGTTCCGTTGTTGTTGTATCTTTAATAATAAGTAAATACCAGTATGTTTTTTTTTCTCGAAAAAAAAAAGTCTACAAGTTGCTTCGGGAGAAAAGGAGTCATGATATTTAGGGGGACATATTCTTTTAAAAAAATGATACTACTATTCTTTAGTAGAACAAGCAAAGTGAGAGAGAGAGAGAGGGAGGGAGAAAAAAAACTAACATGTCACACCTTGTGAACCCAACAAGGGACGTCCTATAGAGTGTGATCGTGTTGGACAAATGGTAAATACATATGTTCAAAAAGAATAACATATCCATATCCAACAAATGTAGGAACATGATGCAGAACTAATGTTCTTATAATAAGAGAAACAATTCTTTTCCAAGTACTTATACACTCCTACCCACCACGACATGTTACTTCTTACATTGATCTCCGTCTTTTTTTTTTTTAATGAATGCATTTTCTTCTTCTCTCTCTATCTCTCTCCTTCTACTCCTGTACACATTGGCATCCCTATTAATGCTATGGAAAATATGTACGGATGGAGAGGGACTCACTCAAATGCTGAACAACATTGGAATTTAAAAGTAAACATTGGTTCCCATAAGCTGGGTAACAAGCAACTTTCTCTCCCTGTCTCTCTCTCTCTCTCTCTCTCTTCCTTTTGCTTTTTTTTTCAGACTCTTGGTGATGTTTGTTGGCTTGTAGCAATATCCTCTGCATATGCTATTTCCCTTGTACTTCTTTTTAGTGTGGTAGGTTCTTGTAAATTTCTCTCTCTCTCTCTCCTTTTCAAACATATGTACTCTACCCATGAAATTTGGAAGAAGACGAAATGGAGATGGAGACACAGACAGAGAGAGAGAGAAGGGAAAGAGAGACAACTCGCTGGTGGTGTATTACATACTCCAGTTGTTGGTGTTAGTGCGAGTGTAGTAATTAGGTGTGTGTAATAGAATGCATGGTTAGTGACAAGAGAGTTCGAATGACAAGAGAGGAGTTTAGCAGTCCAAGCACTGGCTGTGTCACTTCTGCCACTCTTTAAACGATACATAGCATCTCATATGTCATCATTAGACTGTTACTCAGTTTATCTGTCTCTCTCTCACTATTTCCACTCGTTTTTTTTTTCACTCTCTTCCTCTCTTTCTCTCTCTCGCTCCCTCTCTTTCCCTCCCTTTTAGCTTGTTCCCTTCACGCAATGTTATATATTTTTCTGGTTTTTGTGTGAGACGTATTGTCTTGTCTGGTGACGTGCACGACACACACACACATACACACCCTCCATTAAAGTAAATTATTACCAGCAATGTGTAGCGTCCAAGAAGGTAATTACTTATGAACTTATTATCACTTCCTCAAGCTACATAGTATACATTGTTGGAATCAAAAATAATCATTCAAGTTCTTGTCTTAAATTTTTTTTTCTCCCACACCCTTCTCTCTCTTCTTTTCCATCTCTCGCGCTCTTCCTCTGTTTTTCCCTCGTTTTCTCTCTCTCTCTCTCTCTTTCTCTCTCTCTCTCTCTCTCTCTCCTTCTCTCTTACTCTACCTTCTCTGCTTCTCTCTCCGTCTCGCCATTTCTCTCCGTTTTACCCTTCTCAATATACATACCGGTTCATCCTACATTTTTTTCTATCATCAGATTTCTCCCATCTAAAATGGTGAATGTTTCCCTCTGGACTTTGCAACATTGTTGGGTGTCCACTACAAAATTTGTGTTAATGGAATTTCCCCTGTAAAAATTCTCCCCAAAAAGAGAGTACAGACGAGTCAGACCAGAAGACGGAGACAGAAGAATGTACGATGTTGAGACATGGTCGATTCCATCGTTAGACAGGGAGATGGAAAGCGTGAGAGAAAGAGACAGAGAAAGAGACAAAATGAGAGAGAGAGAGAGAGAGAGGGACAAATGAAGAGAGTTTTTTTAAGGGTTGAGGACACTGCATGACGCAGGTAATGTCAATGAAAGGACTGTATGTATACGTATACACCATTAACGCTGATGACTACAGGGGATGCAAGGGGGTAAAAAAGGCTAGGAGACAGGGAAAAAACAAAGGAATAGAAATGTATTGAATGAAAATTATGAAATCGATAGAAAAAATTGATTAAAGAGTCTGGAATGTTAGAAGACATTAAGTGTGTAAGTGTAATAGATGGAAGTTAGATGTTGGGAAGAGACAAGAGTAGGGGAAGATGAGAAAGGAGAAGAGGAATGAGAGAGAGATAGATACAGAGAGAAAGAGAGAGAAAAAAGTTGACGTTGACACTAAAGTCAGGGAAAAGGCAGATCACACTTGAGTTTTTCCAGCTGTGAGGAAGCTGAGCCGACGTTGTCACCCGGGACTTTAGGTTTCCGGTGTCCGCTCTGGCGCCTGCGAGTGATTTATTAATCCTCCTTTACTCATTTCATCCCTCAGTGGCCAACCCTTATCCCTACATCAACAAGTCTCTCTTCTTCCCTCTCTCTCTCTCTCTTCCCTTTTCTGTCCCATATACATTCAGTAACGTCCACTTCATCCATACATTTTCTTTCTCTCTCTCTCTCTTTCCATATAGCAACAGGGACACTTTTAGTTTTTTGGACACTCCATAAGAAATACAGGGAGACATTGAGAGAGAGAGAGAGAGAGAGAGAGGAAGACGACAGGATTGCAGACACTCAAGTTCTCACAGGATGAAAGGAGCCCTGGAACGTCAGGGAGAAGACGACAGGACAGGAGGGACAGAAATAAGAAGGGAAAAAAGAATGAGAAAAGTAGAAGAAGAGACAGACATAACAAGAGCAAGTCAGAGTCAACTGACAACAAATCTTCCTCCATTTAAGAGTAAACTTACATATGTATAGGCCTTGTTCACTCAGCTCAATTTAGTCCTAACGATTCAAGATGAGTTGGTAATGGGGGGAAATTTTACTCTCTCTCTCTCTCTCTCTGTGGCTTTTTCTGGCTCTCTCTTTCACTTTTGGACTCTCTCCCTTTCAAAGTTTTATTCATTACTGGGACACTCATATTTGTACATTTCATTGTCAACAATTCATTTAAGTGAAACATTTGGAGGAAATATTTATTGGACCCTAACACATATGATTATACGGGGGGAACGTTGAAGAAAATGTTAGGAT
This sequence comes from Disparrhopalites patrizii, assembly GCA_034698585.1. Taxonomy (NCBI): domain Eukaryota; kingdom Metazoa; phylum Arthropoda; class Collembola; order Symphypleona; family Sminthuridae; genus Disparrhopalites; species Disparrhopalites patrizii. The sequence goes on along the minus strand of JAQGBT010002429.1, from coordinate 16,684 downwards.
CCATTGCATAAATAACGCTTTATCTCATATCTCTCCCTCACTGGCCCTCGCCCTCTCCCTCTCCCGCTCACGTTATTGACCCCAGAAGGGGCTCGCACTCTTTTTACAAGGAGAGTCCTAATAATCATTCTTACCAAGGGATCCCCGGACATATGTAGACTGTGCATTTAAATGATACCTTCCTCTCTCTAAGGGTCGTCTTCCTCTCACTATATTATAGACTTTTAAGTACTTTTTTTTTGTTTTTCGCTCTCTCTCTCTCTCTCTCCCGTACTAAAAACATTGTCCAGATTTTCCGTAAAGAAATTTAATCTTCCCCCATATTTCTCTTTCTCTCTGTCTTCTACCCTAAATGATAGTAAAAGCCATACGCATGACCTTATTAACTTGGAGTTAACTAGAAGAAATGTATCAAATGGTGGAGTTGTTGAAATTGAAATAATAATAATTATTACTTCCTTGGCGGTTGAGCTCATATTTCTTTGGAAATGTTCCTCTAAATGACACATTTATGTATGGAATGTTCACGGAAGTAGAAATATTATATGCTTTTTCTCTCATATTCTTATAAACATCCCCAAATATTTATCCTCCACTTCCCCTCCTCCTCCTCCATCCGTATAAGGTTCTCCTCCATCCCTTTCTTACTTATTTAAAACATCTATACACGGAGAGAGTGTTTCCCAATGGGGATTCTTACATGATTCAGACACTAACTTTCACAAATTGAAATATAAAGGTTTATTTTTCGCTTATTTGTTTCAAGTACTATTTCAAGGATTTTCCCAGGGAGAATCCAAGTTCTTTTGTTTTTGTGTCTTTAAGTTTTGAAAGAATACAAAGGAGGAGGGTATATAGTAGTAAATGGCATAATTGTTACATTGGTGAAAATCCTTATGTGTCCATGTCATTGTATGGATTTTTACAGTAATTATACATAGGGAGTTAATTACTGGTTGTGAGACTTGGGGGAAAGAGAGATTGAATATAACTCCTTTATTGAATAACTCTTTATTGCCTTGTCCATGCCCACACGGACACGATGAAGCACTTGATGCTCTCGAAATATTTATTAATATGGGACGTATACATCTTTTCCTTTGGAGACTTTAAACAAATATTTTGGGAGGGTACACACACTCACACACAAATAAAAATGGGGAGTATCAGCGAGAATGAAATATAAAGAGTTTATAAGAGAGGGAAAGAGGAAATGGGGAAGGACATGTATAAAGAGAATTTTGATGGTGAATGTATTGTTATATACATGAGAAATCCATATTTTAGTACAATTTGTCAATTGAATCTTTCATAAACTCTAGGACATGAATTGTCCTGTTTCCCTCCTATCTTGTAACCACAAAGGAACATGGAGTAGTGGGGTGGGGAAACCACTGCTACGGTATGCTTCTAACTATACTGGCCCTACTAACAATTACTAACTACTTGGCAAAACTTTGTTTGTCTCAAAATCCTCGTGTCCCTCTTTCTCCATTTTGGTGTTTTATCAGTCTAAAATATTAAATTCAGAGGTGGATTAGAAGTAGTAGTAGTCCTCTCAAACCAACTTTTCCGTATAATATTTGTTGTTCCATCCGCAAGACACATAAATTATTCAGGGGATTTTCATGTTACTTTGAGCCCTACCAACGACCACAAATATGTATGCAAGTCTCTCTATCTCTCTCTCTCTCTTTGTCTCTCTCTCATTCTCTCCCTTTGCCCCTACTTCCTATCTTTTTCTGTATTAGGCCGTCTCTCTCCTTCTCTTTGCCCCTCTTTATGCTTCTATTCTCGCTCTTCTGACGTTTCTCTGCCTTTATAGAGTGAATTCTCTTCGATTCTGCCTCTTTGTCTCTCTCTCCCTCATTTGATTTATTCGTCCCTATTTTTATTTGTCTTTCGTTTCGCTCTCTTGTTCTCTTCGTCTGTCTCTTTCTCGATTAATTACTGTGCTTCTTTTCTTATTTTTTCTAGAATCTCCTCCTTTTCTTATTTTCTCTACAATCTCCTGCTTTTCTTATTTTCTCTACAAACTCCTCCTTTTCATATTTTTCTCTACTATCTCCTTCTTTTCTTATTTTTCTCTACTATTTACTGTCCTACTTTGATTATTTTTTTGCATTACTCTGCTTATTTTATGTTTCTCTCTAGCAATTACTCTCGAATCTCTTCGTATTTTGTTCTCTTTTGATTATTATCCTTCTTTTTTTGATATTTTTCTCTATATTAATTACCGCTTAATTTTCTTAGTTTTACCTTCATCTTTCTTTCTTTTTCTCTATATTAATTACAGCTTTATTTTCTTAGTTTTCCCTTCTTCTTTCTTTATTTTTCTCTTTATTAATTACCGGTATATTTTCTTCGTTTTCTCTTCTTTCTTTATTTTTCTTTCCTTCTTTCCTTTTTCTCTCCTTTTTTCTCTTCTCCTTCTTCCCTTTTTTCTCTCCTCCTTTACTTTTTTTCTCTTCTCCTTTCCTTTTTTCTCTCCATTTATTAATTTTTCCCGTCTCCCTCGCCTCGTTCTGTCTGACCTTGCTGGCTTTTCTAGTTGTCACTCGCTTCCGGTAATGACCCTTTTCTGTGTCTCTACTTCGATAGTTACTCTATTTATATTTGCCTCTCATGCAATTTCTGCTTCCCTGATGTGTCTATAGATATTTCTCTAGCCTCCATCCCCATGCCGTCTTTAAATTTGTGCCTCAGAAAAAAAATTTGGCTGGGAGTGTCAAGGAATGAAAGAAAAAAGTTACCACAAAATGTTTTACCCTTCCACCTATCATGCACACGCAATTTACATTTTCTTAAAAGAATAAGTTAAGTATGTATACTTAATATAAATTGAAAAAAAAATATTGCCATATGCCCAGAATATGGATGAACGTAAAGTAGGTAAAAAAAAGGAGAAAAAATTCCAGTTTGGCCTTTTTAAAAAAAATAATACGGGAATAAATATGATTACAAACTTCCCCTCAGGTAGGAGTATTTGAGAGATTGTAAAAGTATTTCCCTTTCAGCAGGATCATATGGCGGAGGGAGGAATGATCCCAGCCTAGTATTAAGAGGAAAAAATCTATTTCATGCTTTGAAAACAAAAGATAATTTTTTTTTTCTCTCTGTCTATCTTATACCCATTCCACTAATATTCCTTCTTTCTGCCCCTTCCCTTGAATTCGCATCCTTTCATGTTTATTGCTGCTGTAATATATTTTTTTCCCTCCTTGTGTCTGTGGGATAAAAAAAAATTTCGTGTGTGTGTTTTTTTAAAGAAGATGATTATGATGGTTATGGGAGAGTCTTTATTGGAGCGGGAGAGCAGAAACGATCTTTCTTTTGTTATTAAATGGTGGTTGGTAATAGTAATAATAATCTATTTAATCTCATAACCCAATTCTGTCGAAAAACGACAGGATTTTAATATGGTGTTGCACGAACATTTTCTTCTGTACGGAGGGAGTCTTCTCTCCTTTGATTCCAACACGAAAGGTAAGTCATTTAGGGGTCTTGAAGGAATTATTATTTATAAAGCAAAACGTAAGGAGAGTTGGAGCACAGAGGGAGATAGAAAAAAAAAGATATCGTCAATCTCTTCAAAAACAATTTTTCCCTCTCCTTCAATTCCTTCCTCCGTATTTAGTAGTACACATAGATATATGGTGGAGAAACAATGGAATATAATTTTTGTACAAACTATTTCTTCTCTTCTATCCCTACATACATCCCTAATAATTGTCTGTATTTACAAAATACCTCCAGAACAAACCGTCATACATCCACACTTCCATAGACAATGGGACAATTGGAGGAAACTTCAATTTCCTATCATCACACTGGAACAAGACAGGGCACAAGTCCCTTTTTTTTTTCTCCGTGGTTGTTATTAGTTCTGATAACATATTAATTGTCTCTTGACCTGTCAGTGTCCAAAAAATTGACATACGAGTACAAGTTACTTTTCACCAAAAAAAAAAATTATATCCTTCCCTCTACACATGCATTGCACGAAGGAGTTTTTTTGAGAGAAGACAAACATATTTGTTCCGATATTTGTGAAATTATTTATTAAACTCACACAAGTCTATTAATGTAATAGCAGTGCTTGTCAAAATGACTACCAGCAGTTCACCGTCATGTACGTACTTTGGATTCTTGTAGTACCAGCTGTATAGTAATTATTTTTTGAGGGCCATGACGTGATAACTGTCACAAAAAATCCCCCCCAAAAAAATCAAACTGAATGGTAGCCAGATAACAAGTGGACGATTTTCTCTAGGTGGAAATGAGTAGAAGGGGAAAATGTATATATTTTTTGTTTAAAAAATATATATTCTATATAATATACAAAGTCACATTATCATAATTTGAAATTTTCATGTTATCATTTCTCATTTTTTCCATGTTCTCATGAAGGATCACAGTCACATAGCGCCATAATAATAAGCATCTTTATCCTAAAAACTTGTACCTTTTGATGACAACTGTATAAAAATCACACTCACACAAAACAAAAGCAAAAAATGGGGGGAAATGCAAACACATGCACACATGTTATAATACTATGGGGACTAGGGAAATCTTCTGTTTTCATCCTAAAGGGTTGCATGTGAATTTTTCTAGACACCCGACAAGAACAGAAACAAATCCCCTATTTTCCTACGACACATCCCCGTGTTTTAATAGGGACACACGATTCTCAACAATATTGAGGATAGGCCAGTCCTTGAGACGAGAGGAGGTGGGAGGAGACTGACGGTGATTATATGGGTATGTACATATGTACATGTGCCCTTATGTATATATCCATATAATAATTCGTATATAATATTCCCATTATTTCACTTTACTTTCTAATCATTTCCCCCCTCAAAAATACGAGATCTTTCTTCAAGTTTGCTTGTCTACAAGCATTTTCAGCGTAGATCCCACTTCACCTTGGTATGCAATTCTACGTTTTTGCCTTGATAAAAAAAACGGCATGTGGATCAAGTGAGATGCTCTAATGAAGAAGAGGGGAAAACATGGAGAGGAAAATAAAAGTGTGGTGACACGATATTAAAGTAGACAATTTTAACAAAAATATTCATAATAATGGACACTTAAGAGACCAGATCATGACACAAGTCAGAGGGTTACAAAGTAAAAAAAAACATGCTTGTATGGCGGATTGTGAAGATAAGGGCAGAGGCTACAACTCACCATGTAAACACAGCACTAACGAGATGAATGCAATTAATTAACTCACAATGTAAACTAGGGAACTCATCCCCCCCCACCCAAAAAAAACTGGGGATTTTTCTGTAGATTAATTCATGGAAAAAAAATCGTCATCCTTCCCCCCTGTCCTTGTAGTACATAATGAGGCTTGTATGTAACGTAGATACATGGGTGTACATATGTCCCAAAGGGTACACCATCCCATTTCTCATCTACTTCTATTCATCCACTTAGTTTGAGGTAGACATGAGGAGAAAATTACAAGTAAACGAGGGAAGTAAATGAAGAGAGAGAGAGAGAGAGAGAGAAATGAGATGAAAGTATATTAAGAGCAAAGTATTATTAGGTGGGCTTTCAAAAATGGTGGAACAATTGGAACAATTAAGTGGTTCAACAATTCCTAGAGGAATTTTTACGAATAGTAATGAGACTAATATTTACTCCCAATTCTACTACTACACATCTTATTACCGTCGAATATACTATTCCCACCGTTGGAAATGGCTGCCGGCAGGATCACCGAGTGACAACTAAAAAAAGGGGGGAAGTAAATGATGATAATAATGTAGTCTACTAGCCTACATTGATGAAACACGTTACGAACACTGTCCAAAAAGGCGTGGAGGGGCCCATCACATATAATGTATGTCCTAATGTACCCGTACTCACATTCATTTCTTCGCTGTCTCTCCGTCTCTCTCGCTCTCTGTGGCACAACTGATACATTTTTGATATTGCGAGATGGAAGAGATAATAAGTGAAAGATGTGTGTCTCTCAATGACAGAATGAGAGAGTGTGGTGTTCCTCGCCCTTAAATATTTTTTTGATACTTATTTTTTTTTTTAGTATTATACCTCTCCCATCACGAGTCTTCAACTACTCCAATAAGCATCACAGAGAGAGAGAGAGAGAGACAGCGGCATGTCGCACATAAACCTTACAAATGTCCTTATTTTACCTAGTCAACAGCTCCATTCTAAATAATTGCACTGCACGCATCCTCACACATCAATGTCTTGTCATCCTTGCTTCCTATACACGTATCAAGTCATTGATGACTATTAAAACTCTTGTAAGTACATATGCCAACATTGGAAGGTTTTTCTTGAGAAAATATTAATAAAAGTATAGATATCCAATATGCACGTACAATGACAGAGAGAGAGAGACAGCAGTAGTCAGATTGGGAAAGAGTGGGAGGAAGAGCAAGACAACGAGAAGTAGATAAAAAGAGAATCAACGACAGAAGAGGGAGAGAAAGCGAGAGATAGAAAATATCAGAGATAGAAATAAAGAGAAAGACGCAAGGAAAAAGGGGAAAGGAGTGAGATAGCGAGAAAGAGCGAGAGAGAGAGAGAGAGAGAGAAATAGCTAAAAAGAAAAAGCCCAAGAGAACGAGAGAGGCGAAAAAATTGATGGAGAAATGGAAAGCGAGAAATAGCTGGAGAGATGGAAAGAGAGAAATAGCTAGACGGAGAGAAAGAGAGAGACAAAAGATTGAGAGAGAAAAAAGCGAGGGAGAATCAGAGATATATGCACAAGAGCGAGAGACTGAGAAAGAGACAAAATAGTGGGAGAGAATCAGAAACAGAAAAAAGTGAGACATAATGAGAAATAGAGAGAGAAAAGAAGAAAGAGAGAGATAGAAAAGCGAGGGAGATTCAGAGAGAGATATAGAAAAGAGCGAGAGACAATGAGAAAGAGAGAGCAAGGAAGAATCAGAGAGAAAGATAGAAAAGAGCGAGAAACCGAGAAAGAGAGACAAAACAGTGATAGAGAATGAAAAAGAGAAAATAGCAAGAGAGAATGAAAGCGAGATAGAATGAGAAATAGAGAGAGAAAAGAGCGAGAGAGAATGAGAAAGAGAGAGGGAAATTAGGGTCAAGAGTGAGAGAGAAATTGAACGAGAAAAAAGAGAGACAGAGAAAATAATCGAATCACTCGTGCCCACTTAATCCCACAGTGACATTAGGTCGTGTTTGTGAATTTCGCAGAGAAGGAGCTGAAGTTGCAGCTTGAAAATCAGCATAAAAATTGAGACAAGAGTAGATGAAATGAGCGTACACGACGAGTAATATTTATTTAGTATTAGAAAACTATCTACTCCATTTTGTATCCGTGTGTATCCCTGTACATGGAGCTACCTTCACGTGTCACCCTTTTTTTTTCCGCAAGGCATGTAGGCTGCGTCTAAAAATACGCCTCGCTGGTACACTCTAATATGTAGGGGTCTTTGGGTGGTTGGAGAGGCTTATGACTTTACAACTGTCTCCGGCTCTCTGTCTCCCCTCCGTTTCCTTCCCCATCCTTCTTCTTTCCCTTCCCACAAGTACTATAGTATTTTAAGAGTCTCACATTGACCCAGAGATTAGTAAACAAGGAAAGTGTTATATAGCAGTAGTAAATACACAGTAAGAGAGAGAGAGAGAGAGAGAGAGAGAGAGAGATAGACTCCTGGTAATTACAAGCTGGCACCAAACCCCCCGTAATATCCTTGTTGGAAGGAGCCAAAGGAGCTTTTGTCTCTCCGAAGCTCCACATTGTGACCACATAATTAACGTTTTGTTTTTAGAATTTCGTTGACTTTTGTGAACCTCAGCAAATCCTCGGCTTTCAAAACAAAAACTTTTCCCCATCTCTCTCTCTCCTTCTCTTGAGGCGGTTCACACATTACAAATACAGAGGATTTTTTGAAAAACAAACATTGGCTGAAAATGTTTGAGGGTGTCTACATTTTCTTGGTTGTCCCTGTCTCGAGCCAGCAGCCTTAGGAATGTCCCATCAGGTGGCTGGAAATGTATGGGATTATGTAGTTTAAATTAGAGACTATTTTTTAATCCCATTGAATCATACGAATGTTTTCCTCCCGTATTTTTTAGCACAAAAATTTGTGTCTTCACAAAAAGCAATGTATTGTGAGTTGAATGCTCTTGTCATGATTCCACTAATTTTTTTTTTTTCGCTCTCAACTTCTATCTACGTAATAATTACATACATATGTAAAAGGAAGTTGTAACCACTGCCATTCCCTATCATCCCCGATATGTTGAGCCCGTGTTTTACAAGATGGGGATTTGTGTTTTCAATTTGTGAATTATCCTTCATCATTTCCTTGAAATTACAACCAATTACTCCATGGGGAGTGGGGCAAGCCATTGTGGCGTGGCTCCGAAGCCCCAGAAAGCACTGGGTAAAGAGGATGCAAATGTGATGCAGATGCACCTTCTCATCTTTCCCTATAGAAGATTCAAACCTACACCAAATCACGTTGGCATCCATGGGAATATATGGTGGATGTATGTATATGTAATTATGTATATTGTACACATCCATGACTTTACGTTAATATTATAAGCCCAAACGACATCACATTCCTCCCATTCAGATTGTGGTAAGAACGTACCACCTCCGTGTGTTTACCTTGCTGGCACGATTATGATTAAAAAATAAAACTCTCTCTCTCTCTCTCTGTCTCTCTCTGGCTCTCTCTCCAGTGTTCATGGCCAACACGGAGGCACACAAGCCCATGCTGCTCAAGTGTGTCTGTGTCTACAATGTATGTATGACACTGTCCAAAGATGTTTTTTTTTGTGAATGAAAACCTGCGAAAGAAACAGTTAATACAGTAACTGTGTTTAGGGAAGATTTTTTTTTGACACACTATAAAATAAAAGGTTCTTTTTATCATCTCTGTACATTTCTCTCTCTCTCTCTCTCTCTCTCTCTCTCTCTCTGGAAAACTTGAAATGTAAGTAAGAGAGAAATAATAACAATGTATATAGGACGCATTTGGTAGAACTATGTAATATGGAAGTGAAGAAAAATAACACGGAGAGGTTATAGCTATAGACATAATGCAAAGGGAAGAAAGACGGATTTGTTGAGGACTGACTCATCAAAAATGCAAATGAGAGCGATTACAATGAAGAACATGGATAATCAATCACTGCATGGGTAAAGAATACACCTGTAATCTTACTCCCATTATGACTTATCTTATCACTTCACCCAAGTCCCTTTTACACACAGTCTCTCTCTTTCTCTCTCTCTCCCTCTCTCGCTCTCTCTCTCAAAACCCTACGTATATACTGGGGAGGAGGAACATGAGCAAACACATGTGAGTTTGTGTTAAAGAGAGAGAGAGAGAGAAATACACAAAAGTAAAGTCACAGTAGAAGCAGTTGATTTTGAAGAGCACAATTGCTTTTACATTATACAAGTGGATCCTTCACTCCTTTGGAACAAATCGTAATCAATAGCCACATATGTTATTTTGTTTTTGCTGTCTCTCTCTCTCTCTCTTTCTCTCTTTTCTCCTTCCATGTCTTCCACCCCACTCTTCTCGTGTATCTTGCTAAAAGGGTTATTTTACCCAACAACTAGTAGTTGACTAGTAGTAGAAGTAGTCTATCATTTAATTTTACACAATGTTTCTCCTTCTCCTCAATGTTGTAATAATGTTGGAAAAATGGGGGGGGGGGAAGAATATCTTGATATTCTGATTTTTTGTATTGATGTAACAAACAAGTTAGTGGTAATGGCAGTAAGTAGTGGTTGATGGTGGTTGGTGAGGAGCATGCTCTCCCCCTCTATAAGTTATGTGATAGGAGAGCCAAAAGATAATCCTTTTAATGTAGCTGGAATCCCCACCGTATTAATTAATTTTCATGGGACACTGTATTTTATGCAATTCATTATTGTAATATAACAATGCAAACAAGTGGACTTTACATGACTTGGACGAGAGGGAAAAAATATGTGTGTTTTCCTTATTATTTTTTTTAACCCTCTCGCTCTCTCTCTTTTTCTCTTTACTTTTTTTTATATTACAAACGGAATGTGTTTGCGAACATGTGTATGTACATCAGTTGTAGTTGTAATAGTGGTGGTAGCTGGAGTAGTAGTGGTTGTTAGTAAGTTACATACCTTGTTAGCAATACGCACATCCCCATTTTTTCCCCAGTATTTACGTAGTACTTTGGAAATTAAAACTATTAAAGCTTGCATTTAGATTTTTGTTATCTTTTCAATTACTTCCTACGAGCATGCCGTCACAGGGTCTTTCTCACACGCTCTCCCTTTTTCTGACTCCCACTCTCTCCTTCTGTCTCGTTTGCTGTGTGAATCTATTTTCTCCTTATCTTCTGTACGCCTCTCTCTCTTTCTCGCTATTTAATCTTCTCTTTTCTAGTGGTTCTAGTGGTCTTTCCCATTATTTCTCCTCAATTTTTCTATATTTTATTTATATTTCTGTCTTAATTCTCATTCCTCCTTTTTCCTTCTCTTTCTTTCATTTTTCTTTCCATTCTCCTTCTTCTTTATTTTCTTTTTCTTTCTGTTTATTTTCTTTCTTTCTTTCTTTTCTTTTTCTTTCTGTCTATTTTCTTTCTTTCTTTCTGTCTTTTTTCTTTTTCTTTCGCCTTATTTTCTGTCTGTCGCTTTATTATTTGTCTTTCTCTTTATTTTATTTTCTTTCTGTCTATTTTCTATCTCTTTCGCTTTATTTTCTTGGTCTATCTTCTATCTCTTTCGCTTTATTTTCTTGGTCTATCTTCTTTCTCCTTCTCTCCATTGTCTTTCTATTTCTATGAATTTTCCCTCTTTCTCTCCATTTCTGTCTATTTAATCTCTCTTGTTGTCTCTTTTTTCTCTCTATTTACTCCCTCTTTTGCCTGTTTTTCTCTGTCTATTTCTTTCTCTCCCTTTCTACCTATTTTCTCGCTCCATTTTCTCTCTGGTCCTATCTATTTCCCTGTCTTTCTCTCTTCGTCCTATTTTCCCCTGTCTTGTGTTTTTCTTGTCTTTCTCCTTATTTTACTGTTCTATTTTTTAAAAATATTTTTCTATTTCTTCCTTCCTGCATATCCCTGTATCTCTCTGTCTGTGTTTGTCTAATTTTCTGTTCTGATTGTCTCGCTCCTTGTGGTTCAGTTTCTCTTCTCGCCCTGACCTTTGTGCAATGCTTTTAGTACATTATGTACGTACATATAGAGAAGCAAACAAAATCCTTTTATTACTACCTCCTAACTTTTGTACATGAGTGCGAATCAACATGGATGGAGTAAATGCCAAGGATTGGCTGGTTGTAATGGTCCTACAATTCCCACCATATAAAAAAAATATACAATAAAGTGAAGGCAGTAATGAAGGCAAAAGCTTCCACCATGTCAGGTGGTAGGGGGAACCTTCCATTGGCGATTGTAAATTAAATCCTAACAACAAATGTCAAGGGAGGAGGAGGGAAAGGCAAGAGAGAAAAAGGAAAGAGAGGAGACTCTGTGTATGAAGAATTCTAACAAAACGGGGAAGTGTGAGAAAATTCAAAGGACTTGATCCTGATATTGTTTTTACGTATAGTTTTCCCTATGACAGTCTTGTTTTTTTTTTTGGCGGACGGAAAAAGGCGACGTGTGAAGCTTTTTGGAGGTGTATAGAGGGATGTATTTTAGGGGGAAGGAGAAACAAGGGGAGAGTAGTTGTTATGTCCCTCTCTCCGTGTGTGTCTTTGTACACATTGTGTCTGTTTTAGAGTGAGTGCGGTTGCCATTTCCATTAGAAGTGTGAAGCTTTTGTGGATGATGCTGGAGGAGAGAATTGACATTGATCACTTTCGAGGAAAGATGCATAAGTATTAGTGGCTGTGTCAGAGGGACGACAGTGAGAGAGAAAGAGAGAGAGAGAGAGAGAGAACGAGAGAGACAGAGAGAGAGAGGGAGACAAGGGAGGGGAGAAATTGATGAGACTACTCCGCTCTCTCGCCCTTTTTCTCTGTGGTTCACTCCCTTCATATACATTAAGTAGTTTGCGGAGGGATAGAGTGAGAGAGAGAGTGAGAGAGAGAGAGTGAGAGAGAGAGAGATGGATGCAGAGAGTTTGGAAAACAGCTTTACGTGGGTTCTTTCTCTCTCTCTCTCTCTCTCCTTCGTAAAGATGCCTTGAAAGGATATTTGGGAATCATTGTGTAGCAATTTGTGTCTCAGCAGGGGAAAGTAAATAAGAGGGGAATGACTCGGAAAAACATTTCCATTAACTAATCAATAATCAATCCGCTTAATCAACACAATGCTCCACATTAGTCCCTTATTCCTCTCTCTCTCTCTCTTTCTGGCTCCAGGACTCACGCGAGAGAGGATGAAAAAAAAATTTACGTATAATCACACAAGAGGATCATCATCATGATCATCATGATCATCCTCAATCCTCATCCATTGCACGATTCTATACAGTTGTAGTAATATTGTTTTTTTTTTGCATCTCTCTCTCGCTCTCTCTCCTCCTTTTTATTCAGACCTTGTTCCTTCACACGATTCCACTAAATGCTCCAACCTACTAATATTTGGGATTATCCTGGTTTTTACGGCCAAAGCATGTATTCAAACCAGGCCAGGGCGGCGGGACCATTTCACTCCTATTTAATTATTGTTATTGGGGAATATGATTATACCCCTCCCCAACAGCACTTGTGTTGGGGTGAGTGACAAATTGCTATTGAATAGCTCGGTGAGAGAAGGGACGATGGGAGAGGAAGGGAGAGAGAGACAGACAGAGAGAGATAGAGAGAGAGAGAGAGAGAGGGGAGGAAAGAGAAAAGGGAGAGCGAGGGATTAAAGGGAAACAGAGAGGGCACAAGATAAAAGATGGATCAAGCCCGAATCTATACCAACAAGCAAGTGTGTGTGGATGGAAGTAATTTTTTTTTTGATTTAATTAAAGCAGAATATTGCAATAAAAATAAATACAACAGTCGTAATACATTATCCTAATGAATCGTAAGTGTTTTCTGTGTGAAAATGGAGAGAGAGAGAAAGAGAGAGAGAGAGAGAGAGAGAGAGAGAGAGAGAGAAATATACCATGTTAGATTGCGGGAGTACATGCTGCCAGACAAGAAGAGAACACAAATTTAGTACGTATAAAATGCATTGTAATAGGCACACTTTAAATCTCTCTCCCATTCATGTAGCACGCCCCTAATGATGACTATACCCCAATATTATTATTACTAATGGAGTATTTATGACAACTGTAACATTCAAAGGCATGTGAATCTTCGTCATATTCCTCTCCTCTTTTTTTTAATACTTTTCCATAATGTCAAATTCTTCATCCCAATGCTACATAAAAAGTGTGGAACCCATTATACTGTATACATATCCCGAGGATTTTTTTTTTATCTTGTCTCACCCCCTTTTCGGCTTGCTTTTGTCCTTCCCCGGTGATATATTTTACAGTGATACAAGAGGAGCAAATGTAATTTTTTACCCGCATGATTACATTTTGTGTTTTTGTGTGAGTGGAATTGAAGAAAAAGACATACACAATAGCTTTATGGGTATAGTCATTCCAAGACTAGTGAAGTATGGGTGACTCTCCGTTCCCTTATTTTTTTTTTTTCTTCCCATACTTTTTGGCCTCTTCTAATATTTTTACTCATTTTAATGTGCAGTCATAATCATAAGGAGATGAGGAGGGAATGAGGAAAACAGAATATTACCAAACTCATTTTCTTTCACAAGTCATAATACAATGGCTTCGCCGTGTTTGGTGTGACATGCATATTTATTTGTAACAGTAAAAGAACACCGTACTTTGACTGTCATATTTGAGTGAGTGCATGATAAAGAGCAAAATGCAAAAGAAAAAAAAAACAAACAACTGACGAACCGTTATGCTTCAGCGGAGTGGCTGAGGAACGGACGGAGGTGCGAGACAAGATGTTGGGGGGAGCAAGGAGACAGATAAGAGGGATATGAAAAGTGATGGAGATATGACAGAGGAAGGAGAGAGAGAAACAAACAGAGGTGAACATCGGGGAAATGGGTAAAAATAGGGAGAAATATTAGGAGAGGAAAAAAGAAATACGAGGAAGATACAAAAAAGAGGAAATTATTGACCAAAAAAGAGCAAAGTAGAGGGATAGATCGAGAAAGAGAAAAATAGAGAAAAAGATCGAGAAAGAGAAAAATAGAGAAAAAGATCGAGACAGAGAAAAATAGAGAAAAACATCGAGACAGGGAAAAATAGAAAAAAAGATCGAGAAAGAGAAAAATAGAGAAAAAGATCGAGAAAGAGAAAACTGGAGAAAAACATCGAAACAGAGAAAAAAAGAAACAGATCGAAAAAGAAAGAAAAATAGAATAAAAGATCGGGAAACAGAAAAATAGAAACAGATGAAAAAAGAAAGAAAAAGTGGAATAGAGGGAAACAGAGAAAAAGCAAGAATACATGGACAGAAAGATGGAAAGAGAGAGGCAGAGGAAGTTAAAATACAAAATTCAAAGGAAGAAAGAGACCCAGAGAGAGAGATGAGATAGGTGCAAAACAAAAACAGAGAGATATAGCGAGAAAGATCACAAACAAAGGGAAACCGTCGTAATTTGCTGTATTACATATATTTCTACAAGCAAATAATAAATTTTTTTTGGTGGTATTTCCTTTTTGTCTTGTATTTCCTCCCCTTCAACTCTTCGCCAAAAAATCTCACCGACGCTTGAGCGCAAATTGTAACATGACAAGAAAATATTTACAACTCATGTACTTTGAAATCAATTTGAATGGATTTTAATTTCTTTTACCCCCTTTCCCATGACTCCCTTTACGTGTACATGAATTATGACTAATGGTTTTCCGTACACCAACTAACTTGGAGGTTCCGTCAAATAAAAAAAAAGCAAGAGAAATATAATATACAACCAAGCAAATAGGAAGACAAAGGGGGAAAAAAAATTTGGGAAAGGCAGGAGCGAAAAGAAGAACAAGTAGAAGGTGGGAAAAGGGAACACACACGTGTATAGTCGAATTTCTCTTGCGCTCTCCGTTTCTCTTCCTTTTAATATCTTCTCATAACATTTGACATAGTTATACTTACATATGCATGTACGGGAGGTAAAGGGTAAAAATGTATTGTGCCATTCAGCACCCTTCCTCCCGAAAGAGTTCAATCCTAAAAACAGTCATGGAGGCCAAGAAATTACTCTGGTATATGGCAAGGAGTGAGGTACAAATTAGTTCCAAATAAAGTGCAAAAAACAAAACTCCTAGCTGGAAGAGGAAGGAACAAACGTACGAAATAAAGGTGGATTTAACTACAAAAACAAAGAAAGACAGAAATCTATTTACTTTAAACTGGATACCTACAAAAGGGCTTTTAATTTATTTATTTACACAAGAAAAAAATATATATCCCTCCCTTTTTTTCTCCCAGGTCTTTCCCTAATGAAACCAAGAGGGGAAAAAGAGGAGGCTATACAAAGATTTATGAGGGTTTCCTTGTTGGTTGGTATTTTGGTGGCAAACACACACACACTTGGGAAGAAACTTCAAAAAAAAATATATTTTTTTTCGCCAGTGTAGTAAAACTACTGCAACATGAGTAATATATATGCACATGTACCATTGGCAATGCCATACAAGGCTGGCAAATATACATATATTATCCCGCGGAACATGAAATGGGGAAATACGGAGAAACTCCCTCAGAAAAAAAAAGATGAGGAGGAAGGGTTGAAGTTACCCCATTGCATGTGCTCCTCCTTTTGCTGTATATATCACTCTCTCTCTCTCTCTCTCTTTCTCTCACACACATCCACATTTTCATAATTTGACCAAAAAGTGATCCAAAAACGAAAAACAAAAGAGTCATGAAACTGTAATATTTCCTCGTTCATCATCAAGGAAGGACAACATGGAAAAGGGGGAGTTGAATTCATTTAACTTTGAATTTACGACTGCATTAATTACCCTAGCATTTAGTCTTCCTTCTCCCCTCAGCCAAAGTGCCAGGGAGCCACGGAGCTTCGTTATGGTGCCTTTCGGCTCTTCACAATATTTCTGTCTCTCAGTCTTTCTCGCTCTCTCTCTCTCTCTCTTTTCGCTGCTCACCCTGTCCATGTTTGCCACTCTCTCTCTCTCTCTCTCTCTCTCTCTCTCTCTCTTTTACTCTGCACCTCAAACATCTTAAAATTGCTGAAAAAGGGATACAAACTCCTCTTGCATGTACATGAGACACTTAATACACCCTTCTACATATTACTGCTTTACCTTAGTCTCTCTCTCTCACTCTCTCACCAAACATTAAATGTCGCCGTAGTCATTTCCCCAAATTTCTCTCTGTCCACTAATTCGATTTCCTCCTTGTTGTTACTCCTGAGATTATTACTACTTTTCCGCCACAGTTATTATTACACTGCCATCGGACACAAATTCTACGTCCATGTTTCTCTCTCGCTCTCTCCTTCACGATCTCTCTCTCTCTTTCTCTCTCTCTTCGCTCTCTCTTTCTCGCTCTCTTCGGTCTCTCTATCTCTCTCTTTCTCTCTCTTTCTCTCTCTCTTCGCTCTCTTCGGTCTCTCTATCTCTCTCTTTCTCTCTCTCTTCGCTCTCTTCGGTCTCTCTATCTCTCTCTTTCTCTCTCTCTTCGCTCTCTCTTTCTCGCTCTCTTCGGTCTCTCTATCTCTCTCTTTCTCTCTCTTT
>JAQGBT010002428.1:0-24174 GCA_034698585.1 Disparrhopalites patrizii | reverse complement strand
TCGCATCTTTAGCTGAGCAAAGATCCTCCTGGTTATTGATAGATCTTGCCGGATGTTTTAAGATAACATCCGGATTAACATTGTATAACAATTGCATCATCCCATTGTCATTGAAAACAATGCCCTATCATCCCACATGAGTGTGATGATGTGAAGGATGACAAGAGAGTAATCAAGTGAATGATCACTATCTTATAATATTTATAAAAATTAAAACGGAATACAATAAAAAATAATTAAACAGGAATACAATAAAAACATTAAAATGGAATACAATAAAAAAAAATTAAAAAACAGGAAAAATAAATACAATGGAATATAATAAAAAAAACTAAAAAATAAGAACAAAAACTAAAAAACAAGGGGAAAAATAAAAAACAGGGGAAAAAATAAAAAACAGGGGAAAAAATAAAAAACAGGGGAAAAAATAAAAAACGGGAAAAAATAAAAAACGGGAAAAAAATAAAAAATAGGAAAAAAATAAAAAAATAGGAAAAAAATAAAAAAATAAAAAATATATAGGAAAAAAATTTAAATGTAATATAATAAAACAAATTAAAAAATATGAAAAAAACTAAAACGAAATATAATTTAAAAAATTTTTTAAAATAAGAAAAAATGCTAAAAATGAAACTCACCAAAACGTAGGTAGACCTTAAGGGCAAGGAGCCACCTCGTACGTAAGAAAGCTTCAATGGAATGGGTCTAATATCAATTTGCCTCACCAAAGGAATTGCTCTAGACTTATTATTTTCCCGATAATTCAGGCCATTCCGAGTCCCTCCCTGATTCTTTTGATGTCCGTGATTGCACTTGTGAAAATGATGACCACCTCCAGGGCCACGTTGATGATCCCCGATGATGTCCGCTCCTTTTTTCCCCTTGGAAAGAGCCTCAACCCTTTTCCCACCCTTATTATTCACACTCGATGAGCTTCCCCCCCGCTCCATCATTTTCCCCTTGCCACTAATGGGACTCTTGGACCCCCCGCCTTTGCCCGGGATATTTGCCTTAGCAATGGAGCTGGAGGCTCCAGGAGACGTTTTGAGGGTGACTTTTGGGCTCAAAGTGCCACCTTTGGCACTCGCCTCATTTATTCCCCTTTTATTAGGAGCATTATTATCATTGCCACCACTAACGACCGAGGGCTTGGCCCAGAGCTTTTTCAGGGAGAGACTCATCACGTTATGGTGGCAATTTTTTTTATGCGCTCTATTTTTATCTTTGGGATAAATTTTAGGAATTTACTTCATTTTTATTAATTTCTATTCGTAGTGATGTTTTGGGGGGAATTATTTTTGTTTGTTTGCGTGACATTTTCGTTTAATGATATTTTCCACGTAGTAAAGTTATGCTTATGATTCTTTGGGGATCTTAATTAATATTTAGAAAAATTCACTGTAATTGTTGCACTTTTTTAATAGTTAAACTGATTGTTTGTTGGAATTTGATTTGAATTAACTTTGTACCAGCAAATAATTTTAATATTAATTAAATTTTGACTAAAATCAATATTGCAAATTTCAATATCAATAAGATGTGAGAAGAAATTTGTTCAAATTTTAGTATCAACAAAATTTGGGCAAGATTGTTGAAATTTTTATGTTATTTTAGTTCCACAAAAATATGTCTTTGTTGTTTTTGATACGGATGAAATTTCATACAAACATTTTTGAAATTAATTACTTTAACCAAAAAAACAGTTGCACATTTTAATTTTAGTTAATTTTACCAAAATAATCTTTCCCTTTTTTAATATAATTTTTTAATTTTAATATTATATATTTTAATTTAATTTTTTAATTTTAATATTATATATTTTAATTTTATTTTTTAATTTTAATATATTTAATATAATATATTTTAACATAATTTTTTTTAATAATTAAATTTCAGCAAAAGCTTGCTAATGGATATTAGATATTAATTAACTTTCACCGAAGAATTTACATATTTTATTAGTAATTAAATTCCACCATAATATCGGCTGTGTTTTGATTTAATTCTGTAGAGAAACAATGCTCGTGTAAAGTTTGTAGTAATGAAAACTTAAAATAAATAAGTCTTTTTAATTACAATTAATTAACCAACAACAGATAATTTGTTGGGCTAAATAATTACATTTTATTGCACTAAACTACGAAAATAATCACTTTAATTAAAATTAAAATAGTATAAAATGATAATCTATGTTTATTTAATTTTATTTAACTTAAATGGTTTAATTTGATTTTAATATTGTAGAGAAAGACACTGCAGCATGGCCAGTGTTTTTCCCCGTATATTATTCTTTGTATTTGGATTATTTTTTCGAAATTTATTACTGAACAATTTTAATGATATTTTAGTATTTATTATTATTTATATTTTATCATTACTTGTTATAACAGTTTGACTTATCGTGATTAATCCAACTGCAGGAAAATGTTTTTCTATCAATTCAGCTTTTGCGCTGTCCTTTAACTGGCTAATAATTTATTTTATTTAAATTCCAGTAACAATTTTAAAATCAAAATGTTTGTTTTGTATTATTTTATTTGTTTGTTTGTTTGAATATTTTTTTTCGAAAACACCGTCCACTTCCGTACTCGTTGTCTCCGTTCAGACTCCGTGGGATGAAATGCAAAAACGAGAGAAGAATCCGTTCAAATAAAAAAAAAATATACACACAGTAGTAAATACTTGACATGGCAAATAAATGGAGGAAAATTGTCTTTAAAAAAGTGGATCAGAGAGAAAGAAAAAAAAGATGCATAGTGCAGATCACATTTTACTCACTCATTTTGTAACATAGCCTTGGGTTCAAAGAAATTACATTGTACACACTTGTTTTTCCGTGGTCAACCAACCGTCGAAGGGAAGAAAACCACAGAAAATTACATTTTTTTTTCATCTCAGAAAATAATCTTGGAAGTTGGAAAAGGACGAAGAAAAAGTCAAGGAGGAAAATAAAATAAAAGATTTTTGATTATTTGAAAAAATGGTGGAAAGGTGCGTAAGAGAAAAAGGGAATGCTTCCTCCGTTTTACCTGAAACGCCTACATTCTAATTAAAGTTAAAATCTTCATTTTGTCTTTGGCCTTCCGCTCCTTCCTTTCTCTTGCCGATTAATATCTTCCTTTTTTCTCTCTCTCTGTCCCTATTCTTCCTTTTATTGGACTATCTTTTGTGTCCTTTTTCTTTTCCCAAAAAGTTCTTTCTCCCTCCCTCTTTCTCTCATATTTAATTTGTCTTTTCTAATTAACTCTCCCTTGTCCCTGATAGTTCTATTTTCTCTTCCCTTTGAATTGCTCTTTACGCTTATCTTTCTTCTGTATGTTTTCTTTGGATTTTCGCTTCCTTGGCTGTTTTCGCTTTCGCTAATAATACTCTTTGTTTTTTCTCTTTTCGCTACTCTTTGCCTTAAATTGCTACGCTTCTATTCTGCTCTCTGTTTTTTCGTTTATTTTTCTTCATTTTCTCTCTTTTTTGCTTCTTCTCCTGCGTTTTCTCCATTTTTTCGTTAATTTTTTGTCGTTTTCTCTCTTTTTCAATTATTTTGCTTCATTTTCTCTCTTATTTATTCGTTTTTTCCAATTTTTACGTTTATTTTTTTTTCGCTTTCTCTTTGCTTCTGTTTATTTTCCCTTGTTTTCTCTCATTGCTTCTGTTTATTTTCCCTTGTTTTCTCTCATTGCTTCTGTTTATTTTTCTGTGTTTTCTCTCATTGCTTCTGTTTATTTTTCTGTGTTTTCTCTCTTTGTTTTCGTATATTTTTCTTCGGTTTCTCTTTTTGTTTTCGTTTATTTTTCCTTGTTTCCTCTCTTCTTTTCGTTTATTTTTCTTCGTGTTCTCTTCTCTCTTGTTTCTCGTGTTTTTTCTTAATTTTTTTTGAGTTTTTTCTTTTGCATTTTTCTCCTGGACCATTGGGTATTTTCTTTCTTTTCTGTTTTTCCGTCTGTATACTCTTTTTCGTTTTTTTCCTGTATTCACTTTTTTCCACCTTTCTAACACTTTGTGTTTTGCGTTTTTCTTTCTTTTCCGTTTTTCCTTTATATTAGTCGTTTATGTGTTTCTGTGTGTTTTTTCTTTTCCGTTTTTATCTCATTATTTATTACGTTTTTGCGTGTTTTCTAGATATGTTTGGTTTTTCTTTTTTTACGTTCTTCTTCGGGTTTTTTGTTTTTCTCTCTTTCTTTTCCGATTATCTTTGTTTGTTTTGCTTTTTCCTCTGCTTTTCCGTTTTTCCATTTGCTTTTGGATCTCCATGTTTTTTCAATATCAGTGAAATGTCTCTTTTTTTATTGTTGTTCATCTTTTCCCCACATTTATCCTCCACTCACGTTTCTTTTTTCTTTGGGCTACTTTTCTCTTTTTATCCCGGCCTCTCTCCATCCCTCTTTCTCTATCCTTAATCTTTCTCTATCATTAAACTCCACAGCCTTGAAGCATGATCCGCGTAAGACCTCATAATAATCCCTCTCCCAACCAAGAATCCACTCATCCATTACATACATTTGGAGGGAAGAGCCACAAGATCATAATGACAACCTTTAAGACCTAACTGTTCCGAACGATGTATTACCCAAAGCATTGAAAAAAGCGTGTATAGAACCTAGTCACAAATATTTGTGTGTATGCACAAATGTCTCTGCAAACATCTTGGCCAAAAAAATAGTAAAACTTCTTGAGAAGTAGGAAAAGAAACTGTCATTATGCAGGACTCTGAAGGGGGTGATTATCCAATCCTTGAATGTGGTCACTTTTGATGAGAATCTGAGTAAATCCCACATAATAATTATTTTTTGTACATTTCCCAACATCTCTTGCTTAAATATTGGACTCAGGCCTTTCAAAGGAGAAGTGATTGGGTTCTGCGAGGAGAAAGGACTTTTTCAATGAATGTGTGTGCCAGTTTTTTAATTTTTATTTAAAAAAACCAAATTCTTTGGTATGATCATTGGGCAACATGTATATGCAACGGTAAATGTGTGTGGAGAATATTTGATTGAAAAAAATGTTCATAGAAATTAAAAATTAACGTTTACGCTAAAATCGCCCAGCTTGGAAGTCAATGAGAGGAACAAAATTACAAATGGAACTGAAATACGTTCAAAAATATAGACTGAATTACTCAAATACGACATATGACCTTCCAAAATTTTTGAAACTGACCATTATTTAAATGAAACCAAGACAGAAACTGCATAAAGAATTAAGAAACATTTTGCAGAATGCAGTATCATTGTATCTATAATCTACATGAGCTCTTACAACATAATCTCCTTTGAAAATTAAATTATAATAAATAGGAGCGTACTAAAGTTTCTTTTTTATCAACAACTGTGTTTTTTTTAATATTTTCCGCATCCTCAGAGTGTACATCAATAATAATAACAATAATTCAATCTTATACACATTTTATCATCTCGTATTTTTTCCAAATGCTTGATTTGTTTTTGTTATTATTATTATTACATAACCCATTCATTTGCCTTTCTCTCTGAAGAACCATCAGCATTTTATCTTCACGCTCTTATACAACTTTCCATATGAACCCATACGAAGTAACATTTTTTTTATTGTATTTTTTGTCATTTTTTCAATTTTTTAAAAATTTTCTCTCTCTCTTTCTCTCTTGCTTTTACCTTCTACACCGTTTTTTAAAGTAGCAATACTATGTATATAAATGTTATTAGCACTACATACATACGTAAGTATTAAGTATATAATAATAATAATGATAATAATAACAGTAGTGAAGTCCATAGTAATTTTCTATCCCTTGTTTACTTTTTTTTAATTCCTCTCCCTTTCATTCTATCCGTCTTCTTCCATCTCTCTCGCTCCGTGTTCTCATTTGCTTTGCTTTATTTTCTGCTTTTTTCTTATTAAATTCCACACTGTTGGGTTTACTAACGTTATACATAATATACCTTTTCCTTCTTTAATAATTTCGTCTTCTCTGCTTCAAAAAATTTTGAATTTCCTTTTTCTTTCTTCACAATATATAGATTTTCGTATAACAAAAACACTATGTCACTACACATTTTTTTGGTTTATTCTGTCTACTTTCAAATTTTCTCTCCCATTTTTTCGTATTTAAAATGTTCTTTTATATTCTAATAATAATATAAAGCTTAATTTCTATTTTTCTTTCATTTTAAATATATTGTGTGTATCCATTACAAGGTAAATAAGGTTTTTATCAATTTTTTCCCTTTTCTCAAGTCATAATTATTCCTCGTACTTTCCCCTTCCTGTATTTTTCTCTCATTCTCTCATACTTTATGTTCCGTCCTTACTTTCCCTCTCCACTAGAATAAGTAACAATTTCCATGTTAAAAGTGTTTTTAATAGCGTTACAGTGTACTTAACGTCATCTTTAACTAACCTTAATAATAATAATTAGAATAACTAACGTTTTTTTTTAATATTACACTAAGTTTGTAAGGAGCACTTCATGATTTCGTTAAGTCCATATTTCCAGTTTTTTACACATACATACACAAATATTTTATTACACGCACACGCCCGTATTGTTAGTAACAATAATAATAAGAATGTATAATAGTTATAACAAACTTTTTTCCCTTACTGTACTCGATAACAATGAACTAAATGGTGATTATTAATCATAATAATAATAGCTATGATTTTAAAAAATTACTCATAATAAAAGAAGAAGAGTCAAAAAATGATTATCATTGTAATTCCCTTCCTACATTGCTTTCTTTGCTTTGTCTCTCTTTTTTTTAGCACAATCATATTTAGCAAAAAAAAACATTTTCTGCCGGTGTACCATTTTTAACCTGCAATTTACACATTACATTCCATTGTCCACGAACTAAGTTATTTTTTATTTATACATGAGATAATTATTCAAAAAAAACAAAAAAAGTAATCTTTTAACCTATGTTGAGGTCAAAATTTCCTGCCATTTGCACTTTTTCCAAACACGCGCACAAAAAAATATTTATAGAGAAGGGGGAAATGTCATACGTAACAAGTAAATTGTATGTATGTTATACTTGGAGAAAATTATATAGTATTGTGAAATTTTTGTTTTGTTTTCACAAAAAAAAAAGGTTTTTAACGAGTCTTCACTCATCAGAGAACAAAAGAGTAACAAATAACAGGAGTGTTGATACTTGAAATAATCTTGGAAACGATTATTATAGATGCAACAAAAAAAAGGAAATCGTCTAAAATTTCTCTAACTTGTATAAATCTTGCGCTACAAGAACCTAACCATTACTATACTTAATGCATTAAACGTTACGTACTTAATAATAACAATAATTGTCGTTTAAACTGAATAGTTTTCGTTCCATATTTTGAATTTTTTCCCTCGCTTGATTCTCCTCCATTCTACTGCATTCCCCCTTGGAATTGTTTGTAACAAGAATAATAATAATAATAACATGTAACAGTAATAAAAGTCGCAGTGGTAGTAATTTGTAGCCTGTTGTACGTAATGTAATATGTATAAAGCTATAATATAATAATATAGTCGTAATAAATTCAGATTTCTTTTTCTTCTGGTTTAGGCGTACTACTAATAATAAACGTAAGATAATGAAGAACGAAGTCGAAGTAAGACACAGAAGAAGAAGATGACGAAGAAGAAGAACAAGTACATGTTGTAGTAGAAGATTCTGTCCGGATCACGGATTGAAACTGGGAACATCCCAGATTTCAGCGAGGAAGGCAGGTAATTTTTTATTCTTAAGTTTAAGTGAAAAACACATTTCGGAGTTGATGTTGCCCAGGGTGCGGAGTTCCGTGAGAACACCCAGGAGCTTGGCGAAACTGACACCTGCACATTATCAAAAGGTATAAGAATTAGAAACCAACTTATTACTGCAGTTACATTTGTACAAGCCTATTTAAATATTTAAAACCAAATAACCCATGAAACATTACCAAAAGGAACTAAGCAAATCAATTATTTCGTTGCATATAGGTAGTTTTACATAACATGCAATAGTTTAGCAATAGCTCCAATTTAGAAAACTTACCAGGTCGGACTGGATGAAGGTATTCAACGTATGCCCTAAGAGCTTCTAGATAAATCTCTTGAATTTTTTCCACCTTCCTCGGTTCGAGTAGTTGGGGACGTTCTGCACAAGAAAAAAAACGTACTCTCCATCATTAATATGCCAATACACGTGCTCTTGAGTACACATTCGTAAACATACGTATAATTCCAAATTAGAATTTACAAATACGGAATGCTTAAATTAAATTATGGTACATGCACACAGCCATTTAAAATAGTAATTATATCCAAGCCAAATTCTCATACTGCTTAAATGCAGCACCTCATTATTACAAAATCAGACAGAACTATAGCTAAAAAATTAAGTAACTCACCAGAGAAAATGACAACAGCCGTAAGTAAAGCATATGCAGCGTTATCCACCTTCATGGTAACCATGTTCCGGCAAAAATTGAACAGGGGATCGGCCGTGTCCCCCACAGCTGCCGTGTTGTAGTTGTCCCTCGTGTAGGGCTGATTATTCGCGAACACTATCGTGTCACTTGCGTAGTCGTAACGACGGGCCGTCCGCAACATCATCACTTCACTACTACAGGCCTGTAAAGTACATTCAAAATCAGGGGAATTAATTCTCTGAATGCTTAAATATTTAGGAAAATTAAAAAAAAAATCAAAGTATCAATAAACATCAAAATCGCTGTGAAACATTTCTTGGCACGTAAGCAAAATAATAATTTAAAGGCACTCGATAGTTTCAAAATTGGGTATCAACACTAAATTATTGGCATATTTGTATTTTTTTTATGGTAAATTTTGATATACTATTATACAAAGCCTTTGATCGCCCAACACCAATCCCTCATTAAGTAACTTGAACTGTACGCATATTCCCGAGAAAAAAAAACATTATTTACCTCTTGAAACGGACTTAGCTTTTCAAAATACTAATATTACTAATAAAAACAAAATTTACATACTCCCTGAACGCCTGAACAATAACTGAGACTCCGTGTTTTTTTTTATGACTAAATTACTAAATACACGACTAGGTATGTTACACTATTCATAATTTTATAATACATTTTTCTTTGTACAGTATTTTCTTTGTACAACGATTTCTAGCACTTTACAAATTACGTCCTTCACACTGCTCTTGGCGGTCCTTCGATGTTGCACACACTCGTAATTGGTTTATTTTAAAATACAATACCTTTAAAAGCGTGATTTGATCTTCCCTTAAAAGGGTATCAAATCCAGGGAGTCTCTTGCTAAATTCTACAGTCAACTGCACAGTGAGAATCGTCATTTCTGTTATGTGCCTAAATTTAGCTTCACTTGCATCTTCAAATTGATCACTTGTTACATTGTCCTTCTTGAAGTTTGTACATAAGTTTGATTTTACGAAATTTTGACAATTTATATTTTAAAAAATTTCAGGTTGTTATAATTAAATGTGTGTTCAGTAGCAGTAGTTGTCCCACAGCGAATCATCCATGAGCGAGGGTAAATAAATTTGAAGCAGAGAGATTGAGAGAGAATTTTTGAAAACGCCACACAGCAAGGGTAAAAAAAAACACAAAACAAAAAAAAAACAAAATTAATTCCTTAATGTTCAGAATAAACGAACAAGTTACCTTCAAAAGGGTAATTTGATCTTCCCGTTCGAGTTTATCAAAGCCTGGAAGTCTTTTACTAAACTCAACGATCAGTTGGACGGTAAGAATTGTCATCTCTGTAATATGCCGAAACCTGATTTCTGATGCATCTTCTCCATCACTCGGTACTCCCTAATATTTTTTTTTGTATTTTTTTCATGATGGTGATGTTGATGAGGATGATGATGACAGCACACAGTCAAAGAGAAAAAAAATAATCATATGGACAGATTAGAACAAGGAGGATTTTTTTATAGAGAAAGAAGAGTCACAAGCCACAAATATTGTAATGCATGATTATACATGTATTCACACTCACACATCCATTTTTTTCTATTTATTTTTCATCACAATTTTTCATACATGCAAACACACATTCACATGAAAGGAAACACAAGTTCACAAAAGTCCATCTATTTCCATTAATCAGTCAGGGAGACAATTCTATTAAAGAATCGCAAAAAAAAAACAATTTCTGATATAGTAGAAATTGTTGAGGGATATTTGATACAGCATCATAGGAAAGCAATGATAATTTGTGAAGGGACGGTGATTACAAAAAGTTTTCAGAAGTTTCAAGGATAAAAATAAGGGCATCACAAAGGCAGAAGAAAAAAAATAAGAACGAGGGAAGATGGGAAAAACGGAAAGGAAATACATAGAAACAAGAAGTGAAAAACTTACTCACTGAAACTTAAAAAATGCGGAAAACTCTGAATTTTTACGCAAATTTTAACAGCAAGAACGGCACAAAACAGAAAAGAAAAGTTGGAAGCAAATAAAAAAAAGGCGAGAGAGAAAACGCCAAAAGAAAAAGAAAGACAGATAATTGGAAGAAACAAAACGACACAGAACACAAGATTCCCTGTTTCACAAAAATATACTTCTCAAAACAGACGCATTTTTGACAATTTTGGCCCTGGTACAAGAACGAGAGATGAAAATCCTAATAGGGAGGATTTGATCTTTTTAACTGATAGAAAAGAAGTCGTCAGAACAGGATCCTGACGAATATAGGGGAAATATTTGCTTCGATAAATGGAAACCGACGTTGGACTTTGGAAGAAACGAACGAGAATTTTGAACTTAAAAATATATAAATAAATATTTTAAAAAAATATGTATTATTGTACAACATTCAAAAAACAGAGAACTGGATCTTACCGTGAGTCGCTTCAGATCATCTTCTGACGGCTGCTCAAACTCATCTTGAAAATAAACTAAGCGGTTAATTAATTCCTCTTGCTCCAAACTGAGAACTCTACCATTTTTACGACCATTCAAACTACTCAGACTGCTTAGTAGAGTGCTGTTGTTTTGATTCGGGGAATTAGACGTGATTGGAGTCAGTTGACTCTCGTCCTGCTCAAAATCAAACACAAAAAAACAAACAATCGCACAATTAAATGACGTATACAAATGTCGGACACTATTCAAATAATTAAACTGCCTGCTTACTGCAAGATAATTGTCGTAACTATAATATAACAATTATAATAATAGTACAAAAAAACCTGTATGTCACTCACCTTCATTTCAATATCGTTCATATGGTTTAGACTATTATTGTTAACGTGGTTACTATTATTGTTATTGTTATTAATATTATTATTCTTAGTGGTGGGCGTGGGGGAGAGTGTCGTCGAGTTGGGCTTCTCCTTGTCCTTCTGCGCTTTCTTCGCTTCCCTTTTAACTGCACATTGGTATTCAGGTACGACACCTGCACAACAATAACCACATAAACCATTATTATCAATAAATCCTTCAATTCCCTAATTGTACATAGTACAACACACAAACATACTGCACTCTCATTTCCCATCCAAATTGCAACAATGCAATTCGTAATCATTTGTCACCCATAAAAATTCGGTAAACCAATGAAAATTTGTTCCTTATTTAAGTGTGTTGTAGGTACGCTTACATTCTGGTCTCATGCCAACGGTGAGGCACTTCTTTAGTCGACATTCTTGACACTTCCGTCTCATGTACATGTCAATTTCACAATTATTCCCGTATTTACATTGGTACACCGCATTCTTGGTGATGCTTCGTCGGAAGAAACCTGGATCCATCACAGACAAAATCACGGTTTAATTAGACAATATTACAAATTCACCAATTTAGCTATATATTTACATTTACCTACGTCAATTCACCAAACAAACGCTTTTAATACTTTTACATATAACTATTAGGAATTTATTTGCAGCAATTGAAAGAGATTACTGATTAAACAATTATCTCAATTAATTTCTATACACAGGACAATCCTACACTGGCCACAAAACTTTCCCCGCACTAACGTCATTTCGTCCTATAAGTGGTCAAGCAATTACATACATCAAAACGGGCTAACTGCAGGTGGGAAATTTCCCCTTTTAAAATAGATTCCCATGTGCATCATTGCAATATAAATTGAAATTCCAATATCAAGCGTCCTTGATCAACATACCTTTGCACCCTTCACAGGTAAGGGCATTGTAGTGGTAGCCGGACGCCCGGTCACCACAGACGAGACACAACTCCTCCTGCTGTCTCGGCACCGGCCCCTTTTTCTTCTTGGTCGTCCCATCCGTCTCATACAATGGACTTGTGCAATCGTCTCGACCTGTTCAACCAAAGACAAACACGGAACGATATAATAAAGACAATTGTGTATACATAAAAGACAATATATGGGTCATAATTAAATCGAAATAATAGAGAAATAACATACACATATAAGTACATATTTACTACCATTCCGACTCATTCTGCTTCCTTATAGTATACCGCATATAAATTGACTTGCACACATAGGTTATAGGTACTCATATGGTGCATTTCTTCTCTTATCTTAATCATTAATTCCCCCAATAATTCACCCCTTTTGCGTCTCGTGCCCGGGCTAGGAATTAAAAATAATGACTTGATATTCCAAATCAAGCCTTGTGAAATAAACACCGACAGACGTATGTCCATATCATCAAGTGACACGAGCCGCCGAAATTACCCGCATTTCGTCAGACTACAAACATAGTATTAAAAAAAAGTATTGCTCAAAGAACCTTCCCCCAAAAAAATGTCATATGACCTTCCATTAAAAATAAAAAGCAAACCACAAAGGACAGAAGGGATCATTTGTTTGTTGAAATTCAATTTTTTTTTTTTTGTGGGGTAAAATGTCATCTGCAATAAAGACCTCAAAAGCTCCCCCTTCAATGCCATGTACAACACGGTAAATATATATGTAATATAGAGATTAGGACAAGGAAAATCTGATGGGAAATTAGTCACACACATCACATGTGTGGCAACACCATTAAATGTGCACACTTTCCACATTTTTGCCTAATCTCGCAGAAATATGGGATATAACCTATCTTTTACCACATAAAAAGAAGTGTATGGAGTCAGCATAATACAAAAATTGGAGCAGGCAAAAACATTTTTTTAACATGTGTTACCGAGAATGCACTTTTATTTAGGACAGAAATAACGAGATGTTTTATGTAGGATCCTCGCATATAGAAAAAAAAATTGCTCTCGCACAAACCCGAAAAATTCATGGCCATGAGAGATGACGCCGAAAATCGGGTTGGGGTGTGTGCGGTGCTTTTTGGGTGCATATACATACATGCATATAATAGGAAAAGCCCTTCACCCTTCACATTTCCTCACCACCAATGCCATTTCATCCATATTCTCCCGCCATGTACATATACTGTAGCACACCAAAGCCACCACATCACCACCAACCAAATCTAAATTATTATTACAGGAGACTTTTTCGACCTACACCAAATCAAAAAAAAATGGTGAAAAAAAAAACACCACAAAGGCTAGACCCAAGAGAATGCCAAAGCCACCCTAAACACCCGCCCGCATTATTACATTTCCCTCTATATTCTCTCCGTATTCAGAAAATTGAAAGCAAGCCTTGTGTCATGGAAAACAACACCAGAGAAAGTAAATTACATTACACCCTAACATATAACTCAATTTTCCCCGGTACCTGGAAAAGCAAGGAGGAAGCCTATTCATGCAGACACTA
This sequence comes from Disparrhopalites patrizii, assembly GCA_034698585.1. Lineage (NCBI taxonomy): Eukaryota > Metazoa > Arthropoda > Collembola > Symphypleona > Sminthuridae > Disparrhopalites > Disparrhopalites patrizii. The sequence continues at coordinate 10,502 of JAQGBT010002428.1, read as the reverse complement.
GCTTTCCCAATATACAAAAAAAAACACATGGAAATGACAAAAAGAAAAACTACACAATTCCCATTTATTTTATTTTTTTTGTACAAAAACTCATCTCCATTCCCATTCACATCTCTAACACCCTTTTACCACAGACAAAATATGAAAACCAATCATTCTACTACATTATTTCGTATTTCGCAGGACAAAAATTACATTTTCTCCTTTCTCCATTTTTCATACAACTCCTTCCACATTACTCCTTTGAGGAACACTCTTGCTTCTCCACCATTCAGTACGCACAAGCATAAGGAAAGCATGATTAGAGAGAAGTCGGCGGGAGCAAGGAGTTCATCATGAGCGGGAAGAGGAAGAATGAGAAGAAAAAGAGAGAGAAAAAATGAAAGGCTGAAAAAAAGAAAGAGAGTAGTCAGGGAAAGATGTAGTGAGAAACAAAATAGAAAGAGAATGTGCGAGAAAAAGAGAAAGATAGCGAATAAAGTACGAGATAAAACGAAAGAAAAAGAGAAAGTGAGAGACGAAAAAGGGAGAAAAAGAGAAAGTGCGAGATAAACAAGGGAGAAAAAGAGAAAGTACGAAAAAAAGAGCGAAAAAGAGAAAGTGCGAGAGAAAAAGAGAAAGTACGAGAAAAAAAGAAAAAGAGAAAGTGCGAGAAAAAAAAGAGAAAGAGAGACAGAAAAAAGTACAGTGAGAAGAAAAAGAAAGAGTGACAAGAAAAAGAAAGAGAAAAAGCGTTCGAACAAAAATAAAAACAGAGAGAAAGCGTCTGAACAAAAGCAAGGAGAGTCAAAAAATGGGTGAGAGAAAGCGTGAGAAGAAAAAGAAAGGCAGAGAGAAGGTGGGAAAAAAGGTACAGAGAGAAGTCACGAGAAAAAAGCAAAGAGATTGATAGAGAAAAGAAAAGGAAAGTAAGGAAGTTAGGAAACATTAAAAAAAAAAAGGAAGAACCAGTGAGAGGAAAAATAAAAGAGAAAAAAAGAATGAGGGAAAAAGGAGAAAAACTAAGAAGAAAGCGAGGGGGTAAGAGGAGACGCGAGGAGAACACGGAGAGCAAAAACAACTCCATTATGTGGTGCGCCATCCAAGGTCAATGGCATTTTCCTTCGCTCTTCTCCCCTCCGCCGCCTACTTCCAAAACTTTTCCTCCATCACTTCTTATGTAATAAAAAGAAAGAAAGAGAGAGAGAGAGAGAAAAAAGAAAGAAGACACTTTCGCTACACGGCTACACTCTCACATATTGAGTCATAGCAATAAAAGAGTACGACGACGACGCTCAATGTATTTTTAATAGGCGTAACACACACACACACGTACATCAGAATGGGCATATTAATAGTTGCCCTGCACTCTACGTAACTACGTATGTACAAAGAACGTGTCCTTTCAACATGAATCGCTATACATATGCTCTGGGTCTCCTTTTGCCACACACATCAGAGAGCGAGAGAGAGTGAACGAAAGAGAGAGAGAGAGAAAGAGAGAAACACCGAAGTAGTCAAGGAGATACAAAATGAGAAAGAGTGAGAGAGACAGGCAGCGAGGATATCTAATAACTTTTCCGTGGGGTTCCATACATAAAAGTGCTTCTTCCACTCCTTTTCTTCGTACTCATTTGCCATGTATTCTCCTTTCAAAGGACGTGGGAGGTGGAGGAGGATAGATGATGAGAAGGTTGAGTTGCCTCACTCTCCCTCTCCGTCTCCGTCTCTCTCTCTCTCTCTCTCGTCCTCTCTCTGTGTTACACCTCTTTTTCCTTGTATGTTCGCACCGAAAACTCCGGCGGAGAGAAACGAGAGAGAGCGAGAGAGAGAGACAGAGAGAGAGAGAACGAGTTCAATATTCCCGGAGAGTGTCATTAACAACCTTCGTATGCATTACCCTTGTAGTTCGCCATGGTAATGGATGGAAAAAGCTTACGGGCTATTACCATGTATTCGCGAAAAATAGGCGGAGGGGAAACATTTACCACTGCAATAAGAGAGAAATAGAGAGAGACAGAGAGAGACAGAGAGAGAGAGAATAAAAGAGAGAAATATCGACGACAGAGAGAAAAGAGTATGCGAGAGAGAGAGAGAGAGCAGAATATGCGAGAGTGAATGACAGAGACAGCGGGACAGGTAGAGACAGCTATACATACGGGGAGACGAGGAAAGTGAGAAAAAAAGGGACAGAAAGTGTCAGAAAATTATGACACTGAATCGACGAAATACAAGGAAAATGATTACCTAAATAAAAAGGTAGGATGAAAAAAGCCAGGACTTGAGACAGCGAAAGGTGGACAAAAGGAAAAAGAGAGAAAGAGACGGATACGAAAACAAGAAAAAGCAAGAGAGAAAGCGAGTGAGCGAGAGAAAGCGAGCGAGAGAAAATACGCCAGAGAGAGAGAGAGAGAGAGAAAGATGACAGAGAAAGAGAGAGAGAGAGAGAAAAGATGACAGAGAAAGAGAGAGAGAGAGAGAGAGAGAGAGAGAGAGCGAAAAGACGCCAGAGAAAGAGAGAGAAAAGACGACAGGGATAACAAGTGCAAACTAAAGCCCCAACAGCCGGCTATTTGCAGACAGAGTTCTCGCCTAATATAACTTTTCTTTTCATTCAGTATATATAGCATAAATATTCATACTGCATACAGCATTATATAAGAGTGGATTGGTTTTATTATTAAATTATAGTTATGATTCCATCGGCGATTTCTTTGTAGGATGTCCAAGTCGGGAGAAAGAGACAGAGAGAAAGAAGCGATTGCGATGGGAATTTAAATATGTAAGTTGCAACATTGAGGACGGAGCACTTATATTACATATGTATGTACATGTATGCCATATATGTACTGTATACATACATGTTCTAGTGCTATTACATATTTACAAAGGAACCATATGTACAACGCTGTCTACGGGCTTAGACCCGTATTTACCGTCGGTAAATACACGGTGAGCCAAGAAAAAAGGAGGAGACAAGTGTTGGTGCGTGTGAGGAGGATTTGTCATTGTAGCGAAGGTAAATATCTCAAAATGCCAGTCAACGTACAAAAGAAGGTGGGTGGAGGCGGCTGTTATTTAGAGGAGTCGAAAATATATTTAAAATAAGATCCTCCGTTTCTCTCTCTTTCTCTTTCTTCTGTGTTTAGCCCATGGATAAATGGCTCACCGGATTTATTTCATAGGATGGATGGATAAGATGATTGTGGGAGGGGAGGGGGAAATTGAGGAGGCGGGAGGGGCAATGGTGGGTACAGCGAGGGTAATACAGTTTGATGATGGAGAATTCGCTAGCAAGGATTATGTTCTCAAATAAAGGGAAGACACCGCAGACAAGATGGAAATTAATCCACAGAACCTGCTTTGTCTCTCTCTATTTCTTCTCTTACTTCTACCTCCCTGTCTCTTTTTCTCAGCGCCCTTTCCTATCACACTTTCCCTCGCTTTCCCTTTCCACCTTTTTCACACTTTTGCTTTCTCTTCTAAATTCCCCTCTGCTTTTCGTATTTTCGGCTCTTCCGTTTCGTCCCTGTTCTCGCTCCATCAGCTTGTTCCTAATTATTTCTCTTCCTAGATTATTTCTTTTTTCTTCATTTCATCGCTTCCTCTTGCTCTCCCTTTATATTTCTCCCTGTCTGTCTGCATCTAACTTTCTCCCTCTGTCTCACTTTTTTTTCCCCTCTCTGTCTCACTCTTTTTTCTCTCTTCCTCTCTTTATTTTTTTCTCTCCCTCTCTCTCTCTCTTTTTTATCCCACTTTCTCTCTCTGTCTCACTCTTTTTTCTCTCTTCCTCTCTTTATTTTTTTCTCTCCCTCTCTCTCTTTTTCATCCCACTTTCTCTCTCTGTCTCACTCTTTTTTCTCTCTTCCTCTTTATTTTTTTTCTCCCTCTCTCTCTCTTTTTTATCCCACTTTCTCTCTCTTTTTTATCCCACTTTCTATCTCTGTCTTTCTTCTTTTTCCTCATACTTTCTCTCTCTGTCTCACTATTTCTTTATTCTACCTTCTCTCTCTCTCTCTCTCTCTCTTATCGTACTTTCTCTGTTTGTCTCACTCTTTTTTCATTGTACTTTCTCTCTTTTTATCGTACTTTCTCTCTCTGCTTCTCTTTTTTCGTTGTAATTTCTCTCTATCTCTCTTTTTATCGTACTTTCTCTCTGTCCCTCTTTTTATCATACTTTCTATTTTTATCTCATTTTTTTCTTTGTACTTTCTCTCCGTGTTTCTTTTTTATCGTACTTTCTCCCTCTGTGTCACTCTTTTTTATCTTGCTTTCTCCCTCCTTTTTCCTGCGTCTTACTTTCTCTCTCCTTGTGCGTCACACTCTTCTTTTGTGCATCTTGCTTTCTCTCTCTCTCTCTTTCGTCTCTCACTCGATCTTCATTTTACTTTCACCCTTCCCCCCTTCATTCTCATCTGCTTAAAGGCCCAGAAATAGCCCAGATAATTGAAAGGAATTATCCGGAGAGGAAAAAAACGGAAATTAAGCAAATACAGGAGAAAGCCTCCTCTATTCCACGCATGCTTCCGGTTGTTGCACTCTCATCCCTTGACCTTTACGGGAGTTCCTTTCTGTGTAGAACTTTCTCCGCACTTCCCCTTTCTCCCGAATCCCAAGCCACTCTACTTCTTCTTTCCACGCCAATTCCCGCCATTTGAGCGGCGGCTTGTCATGCTACCTTCCGCTGCTCCTTTTCCAGACAAGGAGAGATAACGCAGCAAGGGACTTGTCTCAGAAAAAGTGCATGGGCCATAGGGATGATGCGAGAGAAAAAAAATGTGTATCACAGGGAAATTTCACAAGCCCTAAAAAAACACTTTCTCTCCAAATATCTCCCCCTATAAAAATGTGGCATCCCAAGGAAAATGAAGAGTGGCTCTTCACAGAATGGCACTTTTTTTTGGACCGTTTATCCCATGGTCATGCTAAAAGCTTTGGTGTATATACACACAAAGTATTTCCTCACACCTTCCCCTTGACATTTTATCAGTCTCTGCCTGTCTCTCTCTCTCTCTCTCTCTCTCTCTCTCTCTTTCTATCCCAAGTAAAGCCCATCAAAGTGATATGGGAAATCATTTTGTCTCTCTCCTAAAATAAACAAGGGAGGGAAAAAACGGGAAGGATACGAAAATTGACTGATTACACTCTTCCAGGACGAGTGTGTGTTTACAGATTATCACCATTTTCCTATTTATTAGTGTCGAGTCAGCCAAAAACGTGGGGCCTGTTTTTTCCATGTGTATATTTATGTACAATATATATTTATTTATATACATACATAGGTACATGATGTTGCAGCATAAGTGCTGGAGAAAAAGCAGTTACCTCATGGCCCTCTCTCTCTCTCTTTTACCCTTTCTATTGAGCACATGCACTTGAGATAAATCATGGAGAGATACTAACACGAGAAACGCACACAATGTTTCTGTAAATATATACAAAGTACTAATACAAATCTCCAGCTGCCAGCATTATTCACCATCAACGTTTTACTCTCATTCTCTCTCTCTCTCTCTCTCTCTCTCTCAATCGGTGTCTCTCCTCTTTGGCTATTAACGACCATGGACAAGTTGCGACAACGGAGATAATCGCTCAGGAATTAAATGCTGACTCTGCCCTTAAAATCTTCTTTCTCCCTTGCTATTTCTATAGCTCTTTCTTTTTCTCTTCCTTTCCAGCTCTTTTTCTTTTTCTAGCTAGTTCTTCGTCTCTTTCTTTATTTTTCTAGCTCATGCTTCGTCCTTCGCCATTTTTATTTTTCTAGCTAATGCTTCGTCTCTCTCCATCTTGCTATGTCTAGCTAATTCTTCGTCTCCCTTTCCAGCTTTTCCCCTGCACTTGCTCCTCGTTCTAGCTTTCCCTCTTAGCATTTTCTTCCCACATCTCTCGCTGTAATGTCTCTCTCTTATTTCTGGGGCACTTTCCCTCTTTTCCTCTCCATAGTTTTCTTCCCGTCCATTTGCTTTGGTTCGGTGCTTAAATTTTATTCTTATCCAGAATCCACACCTCTTCCCCCCACTTTTGTGTCATTTCTATAGCCATTTCTATACATACGTTTTGCATCAATTCTATATCCAGAACAACAGAACATAATATCTCTCCTCTCTCAAAATCTTTCGTCATCCCTTCTCTCCGTCCCTGTCAACACACCGGGAGAGTCAAGTGGTAGGAATGGAGAAAGATAGAGGGAAAAGGGTACAAAATATACGGACTGCATATCAGCCTAAACACGTCCGCTACGTAATACGAGTAATTACCGAGGTAAAAAGACCGTACATATACACACTTTCCTGGTAGTAACAATGATCCTGGATATGCACACAAAGTTTTTTTTCCGAAAATAATTTCGCAAATCTCTCTCTCTCTCTCTCGGTTGGTTGTTACAAAGTCATGGAAAAACCAAGCTCTTGACAGGACAAAACGACAAGGGAGGAAAAGGGGAGACAAGGTTCATGTTAAAACCTTGTTCACTCCATTGCCGTGTATTTATTCTTTGGGTATATACATACATATGTACGTATATATATTATACATAAACAAATCCACTACAACCTGCCTTCAAAACGTGCGGAATTACACATATAATCCTGGCTCAGTGGCACAACAACAACTATATGTGGGCCCCACTATGACTCAGCATGTACATGTACACATATCCCATGTGTTCCGTACAATAAATAGTCCCCATATAAAATTTTTATTGGCTTCCATACGTATACAATATACACATCATATATACGGACGTAGCCAAGAGTCTTTTGCCACATGAGAGTGAGAGGAATATATACACACTTAACAATACACAAAAGGTACTTTTCGACGGAGAAAGAGAGAGAGAGAGAGAGAGAGATAGAAGACAGTTCAACGGACGATATTATTATTTTATACACTCATACACACACTCCGTACGCATGTTGTACATGTATAGAAATGATACCTTTTCTTATGTATACCTATAGCTCTCTTCCATATAAACCCAGTTACCTAGCATAAATATGTGGTCAAGAAAAATGCAAAATAAAAGAGAGAGAAAAAAAATTATATATTTTATATAGCCTCAATATGAATACCCAGAAACACGCAATTTATTATACATGTGTTCCCTTTAAAAGCCCCAAAAATCCCTTTCTTTATATTCTTCTTTTTCTTCTCCTTTTCCTGAGTCATCTCCCTCATTATATTAACCTCATTGTCTATACCTCACAGTATATGTACGCATATTCCCAGAGATGGACATGCATGGTCATACAGGAGTCATAACAAGGTTATTATAGCGATTATTATTGCCGTGTTTTACCACTCATTTAATATCATTATCTATACATCTCTCTTTTTCTAAAGTATTTTTTCTTTCTCCTTCGATGGCTTTTCTCTTCCTCTGTTTTTCCTATTTTCCTCCTTTGGAATTTTGCTCTGTCGTCCAATGCTTTTCTCTGTATTTTCTCCATATTTTCTTTGTGTTTTCATATTTATCCGGTTTCTCTATTTTATCATAAACTCTTATTTTTAGATTTCTAGATTTACTTTCTCTGTCTTTTCTAGTTGCTTTCTGTTTTTTTCTTTTTCTTGCTGACTTCACTATTTTTTATTTTATTTGTTCCAATTTCGATATAGTTTTTTCTTTGACTTCACTATTTTTTCTTGTATTTGCATCTATTTCGGCATACGTAGTTTTCTCCATTTTTTCTTTTATTTACTCCTATTTTGGTATAGTTTTCTCCATGTTTTATTTTTCTCCAATTTTGATATAGTTTTCTCCATTTTTTTTTTAATTTTCACCTATTTCGATATTTCTCTCTATTTTTTATTTTATGTACTCCTACTTCGATGTTTTTTTCTCTATTTTTTATTTTATGTACTCCTACTTCGATATTTTTTCCCTATTTTAGAGAATGGCATAAACCAAAGTTTAACCAGTGACTCGCAATCTACATAAAGAAAAACGTGGGGAGGGGGACTAATATAAACAAAACACATTTACTAAACATATCTTAGGTATAACACTGAAGCGGAACAGCAGGTAGGAAAACAAATTTTACATGAAAAAAAAATATGAAGGTAGGAACTGCCTCCAGCAAAAAAAAAAGTAATAATAAATGTTGCATTTTGATGTACTTTTCCTTCTTTTTTTTGTGTTCAGTAAACGCTTTCCTCCTTCATAGTTTTCCTCTTGACATCTAAAGTGCACTACTAGCCTGGGCCAGAACATTTTTCAAGGGTGGAGCTTGTCATCATTTTGGACGACACAAGGAAGGCAAAAGGGAAAGAGAGAGAGAGGCAAAGAGGTAGAACGATCCAACGAGGAAAATGAGCAAGAATGTGGCAGGCTAATTAGTCACCATGAATAATTACCCGTAACTTCCATTAATAATTACCAAGAGAAACAATAACCTTTCTTCTAAAGAAATGCATAGAAATCCACAAGATTAAATTGCGCCAAAGTTCAAAACTTGTTTTTTTTAAACAAAATAGTTTACTGAAAAAAAAATCTTATAAATTTATACGATAAGTGTAGGAAATGTTTAATTCCTTAATTAACAACCCAGTAAAAAACGTGGAAATGTCGGGAAAACATGTACAACGAAGCCAAATTACATCTGAAAAATCCCCTAAAGGAAATTGCTCCATCCAAAATGCATACACAGGGGATTTGACTGCAAAAAAAAAAAAAGGGAGCTGCTTCATGGATGCCAAGCCCCAAAGGAAACATCCAGATAGACGCTAACCCTTCCCTTCCCAAAAAAAAAATCCTCTTCAAAGATCGTGGAGAAGAAAAAGTCGACGTACAGGCAGAGGAGAAATGAAGGGAATCTCCTCCCTCCAAATCTCAAAGGAAAAAGAATTTGACAGCTACAGAGAAAACCAGAGAGAAAGAGCCTGAGAGACAGAGAGAGAGAGAGAGAGAAAGAGTAAACAAAAAAAAGCTGAGCAGAAAAAAACTATAGTGAATAACATACAGCAGGAAAAATCCTTCAAGTTTGCAAGATTCCTCTCCTAGATTTAAAAGGACTTCTGACATTTAGAGGGAGAGAGAGAAAAAAAATTGTAGCCACATCTCAAAGATTTCCCTCTTCCATTGCACATTTTACGTATCAAAAGGATGCAAAATACCATTTACTAAAGCAGGGATTTACTCCCATTGCAATCATCACGAAAACAGAGAGGCAGAGAGGGAGAGGAGAAGGAAATCAAAACAAAAATCCAATCCCATTTCCCTCCCCAAATCCCCCTAAAAAAATGGAGGAAGATGTAGATAGCAGAAAAATATTTTAAAAAACGAAAAAAGAGGAAGAAAAATAAAGGGGCAAAAATACATATTTTTCATTCCTCTGTAAAACCCCCGGAAAAAATCCAAAAGAGAAACACAGAAACAAGAAAAAAACAGTCCAACGCCACTGAAAAATGTGCTGTACATAAGCTCCGATAGAATAATAACTAGTACAGAAAATCATACATAATCCCCCGAACAAGTACAAGGCCTTTTAACCAAGTCATTCCACATGATGTGAGTGTACACTGTACACACGTACCTGGCGAAAAAAAATGCATTGAGAAGGCCCATTAAAAGTCACTTTTTCTCCTAAAGCAGAAGCCCAGAGAAGAATCCCCTCTGCTACATCCTTTTAAAAGTCCCTGCCATTCTATTACAATACATAGCCTTCAGAAAAAGAGAAAAAAATCTCCCTCTCTCTCTCTCTAGTTCTTGCACTTCTGGAATGTCAGTGTATTTTTCCTTATACACACGCCAACTAGAAAAATTCACCTTGTAGGATATAGAAGAACAAGAAAAAGGAGGCAAAAAAAAAATATATATGGAATACTTGAGAGGCTCTTCCATATGAAAGGATTGTGCAGGCAGTGGAAATACTCGAATCTCACATACACACACGAGGCTTTAATATCCAGTCAGCCATCCGTGAGTAGAAAGAGAGAGAGAGAGAGACAGAGATGAAAGAAGAAGAAAAACGGGGAGAAGTACCTATCTGCCTACAACATTAGTTTATATACACACATACCCACAAAGCTACACACAAGTGTAACTAGGCATTTTTACCATGCTCCTTCTCCATTCTCACACCACACTTTTGCAGATGGAAGAGTTTTTACAGGGAAATCACGGCATGGGAACAGTGGAAAAGAAATAAGAGAGAGAGAGAAACAGAGAGTGTAAGTGAGAGAGAGAGAGAGCGTCAGTGAGAGAGAAATAAATCGAAAGAAGTAAGAGGAAAGACGAAAGACAGAAAGATTGACAACGAGAAAACTAAGAGAGAGAGAGAGAGAGAGAGAGAGAGAGAGAGAGAGAACGCGAGAATAAAAAGAGGCAAATTGAGCGAGAGGAAGAGCAAAAGAGACAACCCGAGACAGACAGGGAAAGACGGAGAAAGTGCGTGAGACGTTAAAGAGAGAAAGCGAGAGGTAAAAATTAAAGCAAAGAGAGACATGCAAGACATGGGAAGACAGTCAGGAGGTGAAGAAAGAGAGAAACAAGAAAGCAGAACTAAGGGAAAAGAGGGAGAGGGAGA